>JACEEZ010019671.1:30191-32691 GCA_016584305.1 Chionoecetes opilio
GACGATATCTTGTCGGAATTATAGCTTCCAGCGTCTTGCCAAGAACTGTAAAAGGGAGATGGGCCTGTAGTTCTTGGGGCCCAGTTCTTTTGCCTTTCTTATATATTGCCACCACTCTGGTACCCTTCCACAAGGTGGGCCACCTGCCCATAGTGAGACAGTACTGAAAGATAGTAGCAAGGGGCGTTGCTAGCTGAGAGCGAAAGCGCTTGAGGATATGAAGGCTAATATTGCTGGCCAAAGGCCTTCTTTGTGTCGACCTGAACAAAATGTCGGCGAATTTCCTCACTAGGTATAGTGAGTTAGAAGGCTGGGCATTGATGAGGATGGGCACAGTTGGGGATGGATCGCTGGGGATCAGGTACTGTCTTTTTGTTGGAAAAAAATGTCGCGAGAAACCTCGGCCTTGTCCTTGTTCTTGGTGTCACTGTGCCGTCTGACTTGAATAGCGGAGGTATGGTGTCGTCTGGTGTCAGACCTTGTTGCTGTTTAAAGTGGGGTCCACCGGGACTTGTTACCCACTGAACGCCCACTGAGCTTGGTTTTGAGGTCGTCTTGCCAGCGTCTTTTGAGCCCATTTTTGGGATTTTTTTCATTGCTGCAAAAGCGTGTGTGTAGCGCCCTTGTTAGGGTGGGTTGGATGACGTGAGTAGAGCCCCCAGGCACAAATTTTTTTTCATCAGCAGCCATCCTACATTGGAAACCCAAAACCCAGGGCTTATCAAGGGCTTGGCAGTGTAAGTCTGGCTTGGCACATTTTTTCTTCTGGAGCTCAAGCAGAGTACGTGTGAATGTGTGTACTTGGTATCCACATCATTGACGAAAGGGGTGCTCCAGGGTTGTTTGTTCCAGCGCGTCACATAGACCGCCCCTAATCTGTTCTGCCCCACAGCCAGTTGGTGCGTGCGACGGGGGCATCCCTCTGAGCTGCAACCTGTATTGTACCTACGATCGCCATGTGATCTGATGATCCTACAGCACCGAGGGGTGAACAGGTGACGACACTGTCTGGGATATCACTGATGACAGGATCAAATGATGACCGGAAATGTGTGTGGGAAGTCAAAAGTGGTTTGTTAGACCATACACTGTGAGGAAGTCTCGAAGGGTCTTGCAACTAGATGTTGGTTCATGTCGCCTATAATGACAACGTGCTCACAGGTTGTGTTTTGCTGCAACAGGTCATCCAGGGGAGTGTGCAGAACTCAAAAGGCTCCCTCCCCTGCCACTGTTTGGGCGGTAGCACACACACAGCAGGGTAGCGCTGTGATGGTGAGTCCATATTTTGAAAAACATCATCTTCAGATGGTTTGGTAGAGTGACTTCAAACGGCTGGACCGACAGACTCTTTTGAAAAAGACAGCGATACCACCAAAGGTCCTGCGTGTCCTGTCGCGTCGATGCCACCTCGTATATCCATTTATCTGTCCAAAGTTGTCTGGGATTGACTTGTTGAGGAAGGTCTCTACTGCCGCAACGATGTCCGGGTTGTGAGGGATCACGTGAGTGTTAATCAGGTCCCCGATGCTGGTTTGGAGACCTCTGACATTGCCAGATATGATGGTGATGTGATCGCGTGACTTACTGGCGACCATAGATCCAGGCCGGTTGACTATGGGTCTGCGGCTGGTGAGTGTTTGATTGGGGAGGGTCAGGGTGAAGCGGGTATGGTTGTGGTGTGTGGGTCTGTTGTCCTCATGCTGAAGCCCAGTTGCTGGTGAAGGCTGGGGTGACGCAGAGACAGGAGTAGGAGAAGCAGGATGAAGAAGCGGGTGAGTGTCTGAACAAGGGGCGTTGTTCTGTGCCTGATTGGTTGAGATCTTTTCAAAAAACCTTCTTGTCTCTCCTGCGTAATGCGAGTATGACACTCTTGAACAGAATGTCCTGTACGTAGACAATAGCCCGCACGTAATTTTTCTTTGGCAGTTGTTTTCAGAGTGCCCCTTGCGCCTGCAGTGTTGGCAGAAGGCTCTATCCTGGTTATGGTATGTGGGGCGAGATGGGCCAGAGTTACCTGAAGGATATTTTTGTATATGGCCTCTATTTCTTTGGTTGTTGTTGTGTTGCCACGTGTTTCTAATGGAGTTCCTGGGTGCTGGCAAAGCAGGCCTGGATGCACCCAGCAACGGCTGGATGGAGGCTGGGGTGAAAGTAGCTTGGGTGGTAGTAGCCGGGGGGCTGGTAGACTGGATGCCAGTGGCTGGGATACTAGTAGTCGGAGTACTAGCAGCCAAATTAGGAGCAGCCTGAGTAGCAGCAGACGTAGTAGTAGCCAGAGGTCGAGGCAGCTGATTGGGGCCAGACGGACGAGTGTTGGTAGCCTTTAGTTGTTGAGGCTTGCCTGAAGTCCACCAATTTGCTGTTACGTTATTAGTTGCTACTTTTCTATTCCACTCCTCGTCGATTCTGTGTGATATAGCGATGGCAGCGATCGACCTTACGTCGATTTCTTCTATGCTTGATCTTGTGTCACAGATGCTATCAATGAAGTCCAGGACGG
>JACEEZ010019671.1:37691-40191 GCA_016584305.1 Chionoecetes opilio
TATGCTTGTTTTCTTGCTATCCAAGATCGAGAGGCGACTCACAGACGTTACCGTAAAGCCGCGGTCACACGAGCACTTTTTTCCGGCAATATTCAGCCGGCAAGACAATGCCGGTTCAAACTCGGCTAAAATTGCCGATTTGAGTGAAGACCAACATGTTGGAGTATTATTGCCGATTTTTTGGCTTAAACCAAACGTGAAACCACCACCACTTACGAATATTATGTGACATTCAGTGTTAATGCAGGCCTTAATTCAAAGTACAGAAGCTTAAATAAGCAAATACATAGTGGTAAGAACCAATTTCAAGACTGTTCAAGCATATACGCTCAAGTAAACCCGTGAAAACGGGTGTATAAAGCTTAGTAGGATTTCGTGAGTCAATGATGGTCTTTCCATTTTCTTTGTTGGCTGTCTACCTTTTTAGGGGATACTGGAGCAATGTTATTGTTTCTCACTGAAAGCTCCATAACATTTCTCCCGTTTCTTTCTCCAGTTTCTCCCTATTTATCCCTATTTTCCAAAGACGCTTCTTCAGATATGGCTTGGCTCCCGCGCCGATTAAAAAGAAAAGACAAAATTGGCGTTAAAACTCGGCTAGCTTTGTGAAGAAAGTCCATGTGACCAAAACTCGGCAAGATATTGCCTTGGCTAATATTGCCGGCTGAATATTGCCAGAAAAAGTGCTCGTGTGACCGCAGCTTAACTCTCCATATCCTAAAACTCACGCGCTTCGACCGAGCTGATCGTCAGTACGGTTTATGTATAAGGGGATCTTGGTCATCCTCCTTTAGGGATTTCGGTGAAACTTTTGCTGTTGCCCTTGCCATATCAAAAGCTTTTGATATAGTCCCGGCACAAATTTTTAATTCCTAAACTCCCATCATTGGGTTTCTATCTTTTTTCTCTGCACCTTCATCTGAAGTTTCCTTTCAAACCGTTCTACTGCAGCTACTGTAGAGGCACAATGTTCTTCTCCTAAGTCTATCAGTAGTGGTATTCCTCTGGGTTCTGTCCTATCACCCACTCTCTTTCTATTTTTCATCAATGATTTTCAAAGTCTAATTCAATGCCCTATCCACTATTATGCTGATGATTCTACCCTGTATTTTTCAACGTCGTTCATTAGACATCCGATTCAACAGGAACGAAGTGATTAATGGTGAGATGCCACCGAGCGCCTAACTTCTGATATATCTACAATATTCGATTGAGGCAAAGCAAATCTTGTTTTGTTCAATGCCTCAGGGGGGCGGTTATAGGCTATGCTCTCAAGGCTATGGTGAGAGCGAGTGAGGGCGTCTGATCCAGTAGGGCGCCTTGGATTAAGGCAAGCTGTTCCTACCTACCCATGCTCAAACGAGGAAACTGCCTTAGTGGTACCATTTAGGGTGTTGAAACTTAAGGCAGGGCCGACCAGACTTAGTGAGCTGTTGCTGGCCTTTGACAGACATTCATCTTCTTTTTAGAATACAGCCTTGTTACACCTGCTACAACGTAACAATTGATGTTTATGAAATAATAGTGTTGCAAAGTGTGTATGAATCGATCGTGGAAGCCTAGTTATGGCACTAGGGTGTTAGATGTTATCGATAGCATAATATTATGTGCTTTGAGCTGTAAGCTGGTCCGGCCAGCAGAGCAATTGCATGGATGTGTTGAGGGAAGATGTCACAGAGGGTGCTCTGCCCGCACTAACATGTTGTACTCTTACACGGTATTATCAAACTACCAGATGATATTTAGGAAAACTGAACATACCACATATCTTCACGAGACATTACTGCATATCATGAATATAAATCAATTACAGTAAACTATATCTAGAATAAGATAATGAGAGCAAAATATGAAATAGTGTGATGTGTGATGTGTAAATATATATATATATATATTATAATATATTATATATATATATATATATAATATATCATATTATAACACTAATGTTGTGTATATATATATATATATATATTATATAGATACATATATATAACACTAATGGGGTGTGTATATATATATATATATATATATATATATAAAATATATATATAATATATATATTATATAATAATACATATAAGATAGATAGTATATATAGTAATATATAAAATATATATATATATATATAATATATATATATATATATATATATATATAATATATTATATATATATATATATATATATATATATTATAGACTTATATATAGGCATATATATATTATATATATACATATATATATATATATATATATATATATCTATATATATATATATATATATACATATATATATATATATATATATATATATATATATATATATATATATATAAAATATATATATATATATATGTATATATATATACGTTATATATATATATATATATATATATAATATATATATATATATATATATATATAATATATATAATATAATATACCCCACACATTAGTGTTGGCTCGAATACCCGAACAAAATTCACAACCGCAACCGCA
>JACEEZ010019671.1:45191-57691 GCA_016584305.1 Chionoecetes opilio
CAGCAGCAGCAGCAGCAGCAGCAGCAGCAGTAGTAGTAGTAGTAGTAGTAGTAGTAGTAGTAGTAGTAGTAGTAGTAGTAGTAGTAGTAGTAGTAGTAGTAGTAGTAGTATGATATAGATGGTATGTTGGTGGTAAATATAGATGTTGTAGTTGTAGTAGTAGTAGTAGTAATGATAGTATCAGAAATATAGTATTTATAGCAGCAGGAGTAGTAAGAGTAGTTGATACATTGTAGCAATGATTAATGGTGAGGGTAGAACAGCAGAAGAAGTAGTAGTAGCTTACCGTGATTAGCTTTGAATAGCAATTGAAAAGTATTTTGCAAAAAAAGCTAATTATGTAATAAATTTTGGAATTTGCCCCCAAAGCTTAAAGTCTGCGGAGAAATGTCCCCTTTTCATTCCTTGCTGGCCCTTCATCCCCCCCTGAACCTCACTACGTATGTGTTCCAAATTCGCGCCTCTTTTAATGTATCATATTCGCACCAATCTTCTTTTTTATCTCATTTACCACACTCTAAAAATTTGGAAAAGACCCCCCTTTTTTCATATTTTCACCCTCCACCCCCTTTCTTTCTCCTCCTCCTCTTCCTGATAACATACATAGGGTGGGTGCAAGGCTAATGAAGCAAGGATGGAAAACAATTCAAGGGTAATCCTTTTTTTCCCCCTCTTTTGCGTCGCCTTGCACAACAGTAAAAAAATCAAACCTCAATTCCCACCCTTTTTCTTCCTCTTATCAACCCCCTAAAAATTTTCCTTCCTATTTTTTCCCTTTTTTTTATTTGGGTTTTTCGCTTTTTTTTTATGACTGTAATATGTATGTCTGACAGTCACTAAATTTATCACTGATTCACCACCACTATCACTCACTCACCCAGTCACCCACCCCCCTCACTAATTCACTCCCTAAAAACTCTCTCCCTCTCTTCTCTCTTCCTCTCTCTCTCTTTTCCTCCTCTCTCTCCTCTCCTTTTCCTCTCTCTCCTCTCTTCTCTCTCTCTCTCTTTCTCTCTCTCTCTCCTTCTTCTCTCTCTCTCTCCCCCTCTCTCTCTCTCTCTCTCTCTCCCTCTCTTCTTCTCTCTCCCCTTCTCTCTCTCTCTCTCTTTCCCCTCTCTCTCTCCTCTATCCTCTCCTCTTTTCTTTTCTCTCTTCCTCTCTCTTTTCTCTCTCTCTCTCTCCTCTCTCTCTCTCTCTCTCTTCTCTCAGTTTTTCCCACCCAGTCAACACTCTCTCTTCACCCTCCTTGGGTTTCCCTTTCATCCCCTTGAAATGGGAAATCATTGGGGTGTGCTGTACTATGATGATATGGCTGCAGGGTCAGCGTCACAGGAAGGGTCTGTATTGGTAAGCCACGGCAGAGTGGTAGGGTAAGCAGCGATGTAGGTAGCAGGTAGCACGTGGCGGAGAGCGCGTAGCAGGAACACGTGGGTATTCGTTTAACACCCTTTTTAAGGGCCCCCGGGAGGTACCTTCATGGTATTTTAGTGGATATGAGGGGTGGATTTACACTGAGCCCAATGTATATATTTTAAGCATAGTTATGTACAACTTGTAAGGCAAATCGCAGAGAGGGAAGGAGAAGCGTCATAAGCGGCGGTCACTGGGCTAGTGAGAGTGAGTAAGAGAATGGGGTCCGGACCTGACCCAGACATATGCCCGAAGCCGAAAAGGGGTGGGTTGTCAGATACCCTACATCTCACCACTACACCCTCCTCCTCCTCCTCCTCCTCCTCCTCCTCCCTCCCCCCCTCCTCCTTTCTTCGTATGGCGTTCGTATCAATGAATATTTTAAGGGTATTTATTAAAGAAGACGAAACTCCATACAGAACCAGTAAACTGTATGCAGGACTCGAAAGGGATAGACGGGTAATGGGAGAGATAAAGTAGAGAAATATCAAAAGTTTTGCTGAAATTTGGGCCCCAGCAAAATCCGTGGGGGGGGACGAAATTCCCCGCGACTACTTCGCGAATTCACAGTAAAACTTTCGCTCCATTAAAGTTTATTTTAAATAAATCGCTAAGTGAAAAAAAGTTTGTATGTGGAAATTAGCTAATTTTAAACCCCCGATATCAAGAAAGGGGTAAGAGCTCGCAAATAATTAGCCCAATTTAGTTAAGTCCGTGATTGTTAAACTATTTGAGAAAATATTGCGGGAAAAATGTGTTTTTCTCGATGAAAAAACTCTAACTAAACCCCCAGCATGGATTTCGAAATAAGAGATCCTGTTTAAAAAAAACCTTTGGGATTTTTTAATTCATTATTAAAAGGGGGACGCTAAAATTCCCTGGATGAAAATTTACCTTGAAAAGAAACCCTTCGATACAGTTCCACTAAGCGACTGTTGACCAAGCTAAGGGGCACGGGGCATAGGAGAGCAATTATTTTCAGGGTTTGGCGATTGGTTTTCAAATCGTAAAAACGGGTAGTAAAAATGGTGAGGATTGATTTGGGTTTGATGTCACTAGTGGGGTGCCTCAGGGGTCGGTCTTTGGGTCCTACTCTTTTTCTGATTATTCAACGACTGGCTCGGACTTTTTATCTAAAATATCAAAAAATTTCAGAGACACCCAAATTAGGCGGTAAAGCATATACTAGAGAAAACTGCGAAATCATACAAAGTGATCTGGGCAAACTATCAGATTGGAGTGATAATGGTATTAAAATTTAATTCCGAAAATGTAAAGAAAAAAATAGGCAACGATAACCTCAAATAAACTATCAAATGAAAAAAAAATCGTTAATGAAAATACAGCAGGAAAAGGTCTAGGTTCATCACAGAATGATCTGAAAAAAAGTTCGCATTGCCAGGCCCGTAAAAAGGCAAAAGTGTTTGGGGTTTTTTTTAAAGTAAAATTTGAAATAAAAATCCGAAAGTAATGACACAATTATACCGTCCTTTGGGTTTGGCCCCCACTTTGGGAATATCCGTTTAATTTGGTCGCCGTTTCGTAAAAAATCAAGCCAAATTAGAATAGTGCAAAAAAGAGCAACCAAAAAAATTCCATCCTGCGAAATTTCTTAGAAGAGAGACGCGGAAATTAAAAATGTTTTTCCTTAAAGGATCGTAGAATCCGTGGGGACTTGATAGAAACCTTTTTAAATCCTAAAAGGTTTTTAGTCATTAATCAAGGGGGACCTATTGAGCTTTCAAAATCAAGTGACAACAAAAAATAATGGTTTAAAAATAAAGGGGCAACGTTGCATCACCATCTCCGTAAAAATTATTCAAAAGTAGAGTCGTTGATCGATGGAACAAAATTACCAGCAAATGTTGTCGGAGCCAAACCCCAAAAACTACATTTAAAAACAGATTGACGCCGACGTAAAGTAAATGGGTATTGATAGTGCGAATTCCTATCTATCTCCGTACGAATTGTTGTAGGGTAGTGGTAGTTGTAGTTAGTATTTTCATATCTATCATTCTGCACTATGAAATTCATTTCCATCCTTTTAGGGACATGGGGGCATTTTTCCCAAATGTTTCTTTAAAATATTGATAGTTTTGTATATGTAGTCAGCGATACCCCGCTTGGAAAAAGGTCCCTGGTGTCTGTTACTCCTATGTAATCCTATGTAATCCTCCTCCTCCTCTATGATCCCAATATTGTTGTAGGTTAGCTATAGTAAAAAGCCAAACAGCTCAGCTAAAGTTTAGATATAATCCTTCAAACTACCGTCCTATTGCTTTGACTTCCTGCCTTGCTAAAGCTTTTTTAATATATATTAATAAAAAGATTAAGCATTTTATTGTCACAATCCCCATCTGATCGTCAGTACGATTTCCGTAAAGAGCGATCTATTGGCATTTCTAATTTCCCAACGAATCTTTGGGCATCCCTTTTCGGGTTTCGGTTAAAACTTTGATGTTGCCCTGAAAAATCAAAAGCTTATAATAGAGTCTGGCACAAATTCATTTAAATTTTCCCAAAAAACCCCTTATTCGGTTTTATTCTTTTTTTTTTACCTTATCTTAATATCCTTTTAAGGGCCCTTTTATTGCATACGTAGATGATTAATGCTTTCTCCAAGCTACAATAGGGTGTTCCCAGGGCTCTGTCCCATCACCCCCTTTTTCTATTTTTCATTTAAAAATTTTAAGTCAAATTTAAAGCCCTATCCCAATCTACGCTGATGATTCTACCCTGCATTTTTTTTAACGTCGTTCATTACACGTCCAAATCAAAAGGAACTAAGTGATTCACGGAAAGATTCCGCAGAGCACCGAACTTCTGATCTTTCTATAATTTCTGATTGGGGCAAAGCAAACCTTATTTTGTTCAATGCCTCAAAAACCCGATTTCTTCATTTATCTACTCGACATAACCTTCAAGACAACTATCCTCTTTTCTTCAATGACACTCAACTGTCTCCTTCTTCTACAATGAACATATTTGGACTATTCTATATTAAAAATCTGAACTGGAAATCTCACATCTCATCTCTTGCTAAAACAGCTTCTAAGAAGTTAGGTTTCCTGTGGCGTCTGCGTCCATTTTTCTTCCTCCCAGTTGTTTGCTCTGTACAAGTGCCTTGTCAGCTTATGTAGTGTATGGAGTTGTCTCACATGTTTGGGGGAGATCCACTCATACAGCTTTCTTAAACAGGGTTGAGTCAAAAGCTTTTTGTCTCATCAACTCCCGTCCTATGACTGACTGTCTTCAATCGTTAAAGCACCGACGCAATGTTGCTTCTCTTGTTATCTGCAACCGTTATTTTTATCCTCACTGCTCTTTTCAACTGTCTAACTGTATGCCATCACCCTTCCCGCGGCTTCGCTGCACAAGACTTTCTTCTCATTATCATCCCTATTATGTCCATCTTCCTAATGCAAGATTTAAACATCATATAAAATATAATGACGATAGAACATAAAAATAGTACTCACTGGCCAATATTTTTGAAGCGGTTACCACTAGTAGGTTTAAGCGGTGTGCGATAAAGTAATCGTACTGCGACCGTAGAGTATATTTGCACATAAAAATTTTTAGGGGGGAGGGTTTTTTTAAAACCTTTTTTGTACCGCTGTGGGGACTGTTTTCATAAATTTTCCTAACTGTGTTTTTTTATGCACCTTTTATGTACAATGCATTTTCCCGGGGGTAGCGGATTTCTTTCACACGCACCCTCAAGGGTTTTACGCGGAGATGAGCACCGGGGGCCGCGCGCAGAAAGGGGTATCCCCCCCATTTTTACCTTTTTGTACAATAGTTGACTTTTGTGATACGGCATGGTAATTTTATTAGGAAAATTCATGATTTTTAAAATTTTTAAAATTATTCTCTATTTGCCTTATATAGAAACATACTTGATGATTATCATTTTTTTTGTATGATAATAAGTATTTATACATTAATTTTGGGTTTGCATCTGTTTGTGCTCACACCAAATTTTACACGACGAGCAAATAATTATATTTTTTGTTTTGTTACAAAATTTTTGCGTCTTCTCCCTTTACACACTTACATTTTTTTTTTTCGTTTTTTTTTAACTCCTAGAACAAAAACCCTATTTTCCTAGTTAGAAGTGGGTTTTCATAAACCCGAGGAGAAATGAGGGCGAAGGACAGTGATTTACCCAAAGGTGTAAACGCGTGGTCGCCAGCATCCCCCAAGCACCATTAGTGTTACTATTTAACGGGGGATGTCTGGGGGCTCCCCCAAACCCACAACATAAATGGGGGGTGTGCAGCGAGAAAATGCTCGCACATACCCCTTTACAACGGGTTTCCCCAACGGCCCCCCAACCACGGATAGTGTTTTCTGTCTTGGGCTAAGGTGGCAACCACTCACCCTCTAGCCAAAATTGTTAAGACTTTTTCCCATGGTTAAGGGCGGGCTTAAATTAAAACGCTTTTACGCCCAAGCAAGGGGAAAAAAATAGTTAAAACCTAAAATTTTAACCCGTTCCGACGCTTGTAAGGGTTTTCTTTTCCGTTGGGCTTTCTATTAACCGTTAATAAAGCGTTAACAACAAGAAACCTTCCCCAGCTTTCCTGATAAAAAAAAAAACTAATTAAACTAATAAGTGTTTCAAAAATCTGAAAAAATTTAATGCCCCGGGTTCCCCTTGGTAAAATTTACCCAATTTAAAAAAAAACTACATTAAATTTATTTTTTTTTTTTTTAAAAACAATGGGAGTGTTCCCCAAAGTTATTTATTCCATCCCAGAGTTTTTATGTGGGGGAATTCTAGTTACAAGCAACCATTTAAATTCTATAAAATTTCAGGTTTCATCATTTTTTGGTAGGGTTTTTTCCCCCGGGTTTTTTACATCAGTTTTTGGGTGCGTTTTTTTGAACCCCCCTTTTAAAGAAGGGGGCTACTTTACTTTTGCTTTTTACCAATATTCTTTTCCCCTTTTTTCCCATTTTGCCTGTTTACTCTCAAACTTTTTTTTTTTCCTAAATTTTTAATTTTTGTGTTAGCATTTTTATAGCAAGTCGGTTTTTTTTTTTCAAATTTTTTTACTTTTCCTTTTTCTGCCTTCTCTGTTTTAATTTTTTTTTTCTCTTTTTTTTTTCGTGCATCTTTTCGTCTTTTTTTTTTTTATTTTTCTTGGTCTTTTTTTGTTTTTTTTAATTTTGTTTCTCTTTTTCTTCCTGTCTTTTTGGAATTTTTTTCTTCTTTTTCCCCCTTCTCTTTCTTTTTTGTTCCCTTTTTCCTCTTCTTTCTCTCCTTCTTCTTTTTTTTCCCCTTCTCTCCTTCTCTTCTCTCTCTCCTCTCTCTCTCTCTCTCTCTTCTCTCTCTCTCTCTCTCTCTCTCTCTCCCCTCTCCTCTCTTCTCTCGCTCTCTCTCTCTCTCTCTCTCTCCTCTCTTCTCTCTCTCTCTCTCCCCTCTCTTTTAAAGTCAAAGTCAAAATATTTATTCCCCAAATTAAAATTGCCCAACTTTATGTAAAAAAAACCCCATGGATTGCAAGGCAAGCTCCTTGAATGCAGAAAATTTTTAAAGAAATCCTTTTATAACTATTATCTTATCTAGGATAAAAAAATTTTTTTTTTTTTTTATTTTTTTTCGCAAGAGTGTTTTTTTTTTTCCAACAGGGTTAAACATTTTTTTTTTTATAACATTACCTTTGTTACATCATCCCTCTTCAATATTATCACTCATCTATATACGAATTTTAAGGGAGACTTGGAAGGGGGGGTCAAAAATGAAAAAAAAATGTAAATGCTCATACAAAAGACAAGGTGCCCTTTGTGCGTCGCTTTAGCTTACACCGCTGTCGACCATGACGCATTTAAATGAACTTCGCTTTAAATGTCCGACCATAACTACTGTAACGGGACTTGCTACTCTTTGGGGGCCCCTTTCCAGCGGAGGCCAATGCCGCGATTCTTGCTTTTCGAACATCACTCCTTTTCCCCTCCTAGGGTTTTTAACATAAAAATGATAATTTATCTTCGTAAATATTTGTTCTATAATTTTTTCAAATAAAAAAATGTAAAAAACCCCAAAAGAAATGCCTTTATAAGAGACTGAAGAAATAGCTGAATTAAACCTTCGCCATTTAATATTTTTTTAGACAACTTTAAGAAGGAGCATATCAAAAAGGGGATTTTCATTCTTTTTTCCATTGATATATTTCTTTTTTCTGATAAACGAATTACCCCCATGCATAAATTACGTTAACAAAAATAAATCATCCAAGCGGGAAATTACCCATTGATGATGTTTATTTTTTGTTAACTTAATTTATGCTGGTGTGGAAAATTTCCCCCCAACCACCCTCCATATCTGGGCAGAGTGGTGGTTTTTTTCCCCCCCCCCATAGTGGGGGGGTTTATTGCCCCCTCATCATAGGGGTGCGTAGGGATGTATATTAGGGTACGCCGTAGGCCCAATGAAAAGGAAATATAGTTATTCGTTTTTTGGCGGGGTTTTTTTCTTATGAAAAAATTAAATTTTTAAAGGGTAGTTTGTACCCTTAACTTTTGGTTTGAGCACTTCTTGCTATGAAAAAAAGGACTTTTATATTTATTGAAAAAACATAGCTTAGCCCCGTAAAAAAAGGGTTTTCATTTGCAACATCAAATTCTTGATCGTCTTTTTCAGGATGGCTTCTCCTTGAAAACCAAGTGGGTCGAAGCCTACAACTAGACGAGTTTGGATCCAATTTTGGCCGCCTTTTTTGGCGGGGGACGAGAGTTTGTGAAGTGGGGTGCCTACGTATCGCGGCGTGATGAAGAAGGGAACCTCCCCAAAACTCAGCGGCATCCCGGGGGGGGTTTGTTGCAAGCGGGGTTACCCAGTGAGAGACATTGCGAAGGACAAAGATAGATTTCATCCTATTAGACACTTTGCAAGTACCAACTACTGGGTTTATTGAAAACAAAGCCCGCTACGCAAACGAACTAGGCGACTCAAAACCGCTGCCCCAATGACAGGGACGCTGACATTGCGAGCCCGTCTCTACCAACCTTGCCCCCTGACGGGCTTCAAAGGATCTGCCCCCCTGGTGCTTGCCCAGTGGAAGAAATCAAACGCCCAGTTTGCACCCCCAGGGTTTTTTATTGACCGGTCCGTGACCAAAGGATAGTAATTTTTTGGAAAAAGGGTTTAGGAAGTGGTGAGAGACAGAGCAACTAAAACAGAAAAAGGAAATTTCGTGGAGAAGAATATGAAGGCTGTTTGACATAAGGGCCTCCCTTCACACGATCTTCCTCTGAAAGGGACCAGGAATCCCCTGCTCCAACCCCCAGCGTGCCACGCGAGAGCACACGGCAGTTTTGACTCCCCCCTGGCCAGCGAAGTCCCTATTTTAGCCCTGGAGTGGCTGTATCCCAGGGGATCAAAGTTGGGGAGGAGAGTGCAATGATGATGCGGGTAGACAAGAAAGACCAAGACAAATAAAGCAGCAAAGAGAAAGCAGTGGGAAAAGGGGCCCAACGAAAAGCAGAAGCGAAAGATGAAAAGGTCAGACGTCTTTTAGCGCAGGAGCAGATGTTTTTCCCGGGGGCCCGGCTGAAGATCACCGATTCTGAGGATGGGGCGGAGGATCGTTCTCCTGCCATCGAGGAAAAAGGCAAGAGAAAAGGGGGCTGCCCTATGGGTAGACCGACTGTCAGGGAGGGTGGGTCCCCCGGCACCCCTTTGATGTAGTTTGGAAAGGCAGTACAAGAAGAAAACAATGCCATCCGGAACCTGGCGTGGCAAGATCCGGTTTTGGGCGTTCCCGGCCCCCGGCTGCGCCTTGGGTTCTGGATTCCCCCAGGACCTTATCGCTGACGGCCCTCTCTCCGACATGTGTACCTGGTCTCGATCCCTAACAAAACTAGGAGGGCCAGGGAGGATGCCATGGGACGGCCCGGGGCCTTTACCGGGGAAGCACCAGGGTACCAAAATAGTTGGTTGGTTTTCGAGGGAGGAAAAGGGCAAGACCCCAAGGAAGATGGTGCCCGACATTATGGAAACTGCACCCAGGCTGATCGGGGGGGCCCTGGTCAGTGATAGAGGGCCATCTGGAAAGGGACCTTTGGCACTTTTTACCCCGAGGGCCCGGTCCCCCTGAGAAGCCTTTTGTTCAAAAGGGGTCAGGGCTTTATGATCTGCTGGTACATACGACCCACCGAATGATCGACGCAAAGGGACTCAACTAGGGGGCCCAACACAGGGGGGGAAGGGTGGACTCACGCCCCCTTTGGAGAAAATGCTAGGACGCAAGTTTCTGGAGTATATGCTTTGCACACAAACGAGTTGCCCCCGCGCCACCTATCCCGCATCGACGGGCCTACCTATCTGACATGGGTTCACGGGTCCAGTGTGCCCGTCTGCGTCCAGCGTGAATGAGATGCATACAACGCAGAGTTTTAAAAAGGAGTTTCCAGGCGGTGAAGATCTCACGGAGATACCCGGGGTATATCCTGGCCCAAAATGCCCCGACCAAGGTTTCCTCCCCCTGGTCCAGGCTGTGAAGCGGGGCTTTTCCCGTTTCCAAGCTGCAGGAGATCAAGTTGGGAAGGGTCCCACTCCAGAGGTCACCCCAAACCCCGTCGTCGTGTACATTGGACCAGAAAGCAGGACGACTGAAAGAATAACACCTGGGAAAACCTAGTCAAGTATGCCTGCAGGTGTACTTCAAACCTACTAAACATCAAGGTCACCACGATAGAGGACGGCCCCCAACCCCTCTCACGAGTAGAGTGATGAGGGGCGAGCCCAAGAAGGTCCAAACAGCTGTGACCTTTTACTGCGACAGGAGCATGGTTTTGCACACTCAAATGTGTCCTCCCTCGCTGATGGCGAGTCAGATTAGGACGACCGCAGGTTTGCCGGACCCAATTTTTAAACTGGGGCTGGGGAGGAGTATGGGGGCACAGTTAACCTGCATCAACCCAAGCTGAACTTGTCAGCCCCAGCTTTCAGACACTGATCAGCTGGCAGCCTGGAGGTGCACGAGCCCGGCATTCACCTTTTTCACGTCCGGGGATCAATCCGGAGTCCTGGTCAAGCCGTACGAGGTTCCGGAGTTCTCTTCCACACTCAGACACCGAAAGAGTCTGAAGCAGGTGACAGAGGCTGCGGCAGCAGGGTGGGGCAGCAGGCCAGAACGGGTTTCCAGGGCCCGGGCCCACCCCCGGGGACCATCCCTGCTTCAGGGCTAAAAAGGACATGATGGACACTTTAGGCCAACGTAGAGGCTGTACACTGTGTTGTAGGCCCGATGAACCCAAATGCAGAAAGAGTTACCACGCTAGTCATTTGGGAATCTATTGGTGCATGAGCAATAAACAGGACCCAAACCCGGGCACTGCGTACTCATTAAACATTTTCGATAAGGGGGCAATATAAAAAATTCGATTTTGCATAGTAAGAATTGCCAATGCAAAAAGGAAATAGATAACATCGTTTTTAAATTCCATTTTAATGGAAAAATTTGGGAGCCAAAGTTGGAAAAAGAATTTTTGTTTACGGGGTACCCCAAAGTATATATTAATTTAATGGGGAATGGGATAATTAAAGGGAAAATTTTAATAAAAGATAAGTACTGGGATAATAAAATTAACTTCCAGTGGTTATTAAGCTTTTCACCTTTTAAATTTTGGGGCACCGGGCATTTTGGGCCCCCGTCCCTTAAAATTTTCATAATTTGGCAGTCCACCCGTGCCCCTAAAAGGGGACAGTGTATTTTGGTGGGCCCCCTGCTGTGATTATTCTAGCCGCCCGGGAAATTTTAAAACTGGCTAATATTGGTAGCGGGGGACTCGCCGCCCCCCGGGGGGATTAGTACACCCCCGCCTTGGGGGAGTAAAAATTTTTATTAAAAATTAAGTGTTGTATATAATTTACCCCTTCCAGCCTCTTTTTTGAGTTAACATCTTTATTAAATATACGTGGATTTGTATATATGAAGAAATTATATAGACTCTTTTTTCACAAGTGTTTTTTTTAAACCAATAGGACGTGTTTTTAAAAAATAACACAAAACCCCCAAATCCGCCGCGTCAAGGAAAATGGGTTTTTTTTAAAAACCTCCTGACCCCCCATATCAAAGCACCTGCCCTCCAGCCCTCCCCCCTTGTCCTTCACGGGGGCCTCGATCACTTGCTGACCACTTCGATCACAGGACATGCGTATAAAACACCTACACCATTTCAACCCACTATCCACCCATAATATCCTAGTTTGTTTGACTAGTTGGGGGTATTTTTGGGGGGGGATGAGATAGACGATGGGTTTTGATTAGGTAAACCTCACATTTTAAATATATGTATGTGCCCTAAAAATTCCCATACTGGTTTAATTTTATTTATCGTAAAAGAAATATATCAATGGAAAGCTAATAAAATTCCGCTTTTATTGAAATGTTTCATGTAAAAAAGTTTTTTTAGAAATATTAAATGGCGGGAAAAAAGTTTTTAAATGAAAATTAATTTCATACATATTTTTTAACTCTCTCATAATGGGATTTCTTATGTTTTTTACTGTTTTGTATTTGATAATATTATTAACAAAAATTTACGAAGATAACATTTTATAATTTTTACTGAAAAACCATAGTCTAGTATTCATGGAACACTTTTTACTTGCCAATCCGCTTTATGTTTATTTCTTTAGTTCGTTATTTTTGTTTTTGGGGGGGATTAATTTTTTCAGAAAACGAAATATATCAATGGAAAGCTAATGAAAATCCCCTTCTATTATATGCTCCATCTTAAATGTTGTCACACAAAATATTTAAATGGGGAAGATTTTTAAATGAAAATTTAAATTCTGCAACATCTTCAGAGTCTATAATGGCATTTTTTTTTAGTTTTTTTTACTGTTTTTTTTTTTGATAAATTATAAACAAACTTACAAGAAACAGTATATCATTTATACTGAAGGCAAAGGGAAGGGAAATGGGATGATGTTTCGAAAATTTTTTTTTCCTTGCCGATCGGCCTCCCCTGGTTATTGGGCGGGTTGGGCGGAGGGGGGGTACAAAATCCCGTATACTGTTTTTTTATCCACACACTTTAAATCCCTCACAGTTAGTGATTTCTGTCACTGTGCT
>JACEEZ010019671.1:65191-75191 GCA_016584305.1 Chionoecetes opilio
GGTGGGAAAAGGGGCCAAAAGGGGGGCCCCCCCAAGTTTGTGACTGGGAATTGATGTTTCCTGTTGAGGTTGCTTGGATGGGGAAAGGGGGCCTGCGGGGACTCGCGCTGGTGATCCCCCCGGGTGGCATCATAGGGTGGGCGAGGCATGCCCCCCCCCGTATGCCCCAAAGATTGATTGATTGTTTTTATTAATTTTTTATCATTATTTCAGTTTATATTTCTATTTTTATACATGATAATCATCAGTTCATTATTTTCATTTTTGTATCATTATGTTTTTATCATTGCTCCATTTGCGCCATTTTCTCCTTATGATGGTCTGTTGTGATAATGAAAAGAGTGCTTTTAAAGGCTTAAGGGAGTGTTCTTAAAGTTGGGGCCGCGAACCCCTTGGGGGGCCGCAAACATTTTGGGCGTCGCAGGAATTTGAATCAGCTAAAATATATAATAGATTGGGAAAAAATTTTACGCGATTGTAATGATTTTGCGTTTGGCAATTTGTGTGGCCCTGTGAGTCAGTAGTGGTCAGTTGACGTTAGGCTGCTGAAGGGGAAAGGAAGTCGTTTGCTCCTCTTTTTAATTTATTAAACTGGTAAGAAAAAATTTTGGCTGGTAATGACAACATACGCATTTTTTTAACCCATTTTTGAAAAAAAAAAAAAAGTTTTTTTTAAAAATTTTTTTTTTTTTTTAAAAAAAATATTACAAAAAATATATAACCTAACCCGGGTTTTAAAAAAAAAAAAAAAAAAAAATTTCCAAATTAAGTTTTTTTTTGGGGGGCCCCTTAGAAAGGTTTTAGGGTTTTTTTATTTAAAACCCCCCCGGGTGGGGTTTTTTTGAAAAAACCTTTCAAGCCTTTTTTAAAGGCCCTTTACCAGAGTTAGGAAAAATTTTTTCCCCAAAACCAACCAAGTTTGAGTAGTTTAAAAATATTTGCTAATTAAACCGAGTAAAAGGAGTGTGTAAAAAAGGGGTGCCTTTGAAATTGCCCTGGAAATTAACTTTATACGGAAAAAATTAAACTTTTTTTTTTTTCTTTTTTTTTTTTTTAAATTTTTTTTCCCGATCCCTTTGTTTTCTTGGGCCGATCCTCCCAAAAATTCTTTTTTTTTTGGGGTTTGATTTAAAAAAAAAAAAGCGCAACCGAAAAATGCCCGCCCCCGATATCTCTCAAATTTTTTAATTGGAAAAAAGCAGTCCCATTACCCATTAGGGTCGAGATGTGAGGGCCAAAGGTTGTTTTCAGTGAAAATTTTTTGGGGTATAAATATAAATTTTAAATTTTGAAATAAATAATACTATGCGAGGTAAAATTGAATAATTTTTTTGAAGTTAAGCTATTAAAAATAAATTTAGTAAAAATTTTAGTAATTCTAGAAAAAACCCCTTCTAAAAAATTTTTTCTCAAGAGAAGTGTAAAAGGGGAAAACTCAAATTTAAGGGTCCGCCACATGATTAGCTTTAAGCAAAGGGGTCCGCTGCACGATAAAATTTTTGAACACTGGTTTAAAAGGGAAACGAAAACGAAAACCCAAACAACGAAATTATGCTCAGAACAAAACGGAAAAGATACCGTTATCATATTTCTGTTCGGAGCAAAAACGCTATTCAAAATCCTTGTAAACCGGGTTCAAACTTATTTTTTTTGTTCCCGCCATATTGGAAATAAACCATTTTCACTTCAGTGCCCAATTATTAATTATTTGAAGACGTAAAACATATGATTTCATACATACAAACAAAAATATACGTATTTGTTCTTTGGGAATTTACGACGGGGTTTTGTTTCAAATAATACATATGCCCCCTTTTCATTTAATTTTTGACGAGTATCTATTTTACCTTTTTTTAATTATGAATTTTTGTCTGCGGATTGCATCCATTCCCCCATTTTTTTTTACACCTTCCATTCGTGCAAGTTTAAACTATCTACTGCAGTGGATTTAGAAATATAATTAATATCCCGTATTCGAAAAGGACAAATATCTGAGTATGTGTAAAAATTTAATGGTTCATAGCCCAAGCTTGGTGCGCGAATTTCGGGGAGTGTCCTAGGTTTCGAGTCCTTGGAGTACCCCTGTAGTCAATTTTTTTTTTGGGATTTCATTTTGGGATTAAGGTTTTATTTTTTAAAATTTTTGGGTTTTTTTGGGTGGTATATTTTAATGAATAGTTTTTGCCTTAATTTTTTATAAAATAATTTTAAAAAGGGTTTTATTTTTTAAAGTTTTAGGCAACCCTTTTTAGATTTTTTCCCGGGAACAACCTTTTGAAAAATAATTTCATTTCAAGCCCTGAAAGAAACTAAATTGTTTGTCTACATATTTTTTTTCCTTTTTTCCTTTTTAAATTCAAGAAAACCCGACAAAAAACCCCGAACTTTATCACAGCTATATAATTTACTTTTGAGGTGGCTCACCCCTATTCAAAATTATTCTTTGGTGTTTGATTAAATTTGCATTTCCCTTTCCCCATATTCACTAAATAAGGTTTTGTAGAAAAGAAAGGGAATATTGATGTTTGAGGACAAAAAGTATTGTTATCTATCAGCACTTATTCTAACAAAATTATAGCTGGTCTATTTAATAAAACCCGCTTCCTTTATTTTTATTTTTGATTAAAAAAAGTTTAAATTTTCCCAAATTTTCGCGGGTTGTTACGTTTAATTGGTTTCCTTTTTGAATAAATTGTTTTTTTGACCATTTAAATTACAGGTATAAATGTAATGTTTTTTTATAGTAGTATTTTTCAAACGAGTATTTTTCGATTGGGGGAGAAAATACTGGTTGATCATGGTTTTCCCGATTGCAGACAAATCGTGGTTTTCCATATACGGATTAAAAAAACAATTTTAAAATTTTTGGGCCAAAAAATTTTTTTCCTTTTTTCCAAAAAAAAAAAAATTTTGGGCAATAACACCACCTTTTTTAAAATTATATTTTGTAGGGGTTAAAATTTAAAGGAATAAAAAAATTTTTTTTGTTTTGTCTGATTTTTTTCCGCGCACGTTTTTTTTTCTTTGTTTATAGTATGTGCGTGTAAACCCTAGAAAGGGTAAACACACATTTTTTTAACGAAATTGTTTTCAGTTAAAAGGATTGTAAGTTTTATGATGCCCTTTTCCAGGGTTTGTACAGCAAGGATAAACCTGTAATCATTCACCCATGCTCTTTTCCCGGAGCTGGGGTCGCATCGCGTTTCACCCATCCGGTGCGACTTTGGGGGTCATTTTTACTGATCTTTTAGTAATGCTGGACCTCAACACCACACAAACACATCCCCTTGCTCAAAGGGGGACAGTAAAACATAACCACATGTGTGTGTGTTTGTGTGTGTGTGTGTGTGGTTTTGTGTGTGTGTGTTTGTGTGTGTGTGTGTGTGGTGTGTGTGTGTGTGTGTGTGTGTGTGGTGTGTTTGTTTTTTTTTGTGTGTGGTGTTTTTTTACTTACCATGGTCTGTCATGCGAGCCGTACTCGCGATCGTTTCCCGGTTTTAATTTCCCAGAGCGAGCTTGAAAAAGCTCATTGTGACAAGCAAAACACCGATTTTGTCAAGGAAGATTTCTATGAGCGAACGGGATTCGAGGTGGTTAACCACAGATGACGCCGAGTTCTTACCTGACCATCGGTGGTGTGTGTATGCGTGGGTGGGTTTGTTGTGTTTGAGTGTGTGTATGGAAGTGTGTGCACTGAGGACAAGGATAGACAATGGAAGTGTGAGTTATTTCTCTCCCTTTTCCAGCTTTTCTCTTCCTTTTTTTCCCTTTTTTTCCTCCTTCCTTTTTTTTTTCCTCCTTTTTCCTTTAAAATCATTTTTTTTATAAAACCCCTTTTTTTTTTTGGGGGGTTTGTTTCGCAGGGCCTATTCATTCCGTTTCGGAAGTAGGGAAAAATATTGATTATTTTAAATCAAACAAATTGGATCATTTGGGATTAAAAAATTTTTCTTTTTCAAATTTTTCAAAAAGACCCTTTTCTTTTTGGGTAAAGGGCCAAGAAGGGGGTTTGAAATTTGGGTTTTGGGAATTATTTAATGGAAGTTTTTGTATACCACTTTTAAGAAAAAAATTTTTAAATTAATAAAATAGGTCTTGAAAAATTTGTAAAGGTTTTTAAGGGGACTTTTAAAGTCATTTTTTCATTTTTGGGCTTAAATTTTTTTTTTTTTTTTTTTTTTTTTTTTTTTTTTTTTTTAAATTAAAGTACATTTTCATCCCCATTTTGTTTCGGAAATCTTGGGGCGTGTAACACCAAGGGAAAGTGTTACCACAATTTTAAGGTTTTTTTGGAAGAACGTACCAGGGTAAGGGAGTGATAATGGTGACATTTCCCCCGCCTTCCAAAAGCGATGTCCCTCAGTTTACCCTCCGCAAAACTACAAACGACTTATTCTACCTTAAACCCACACCCAATTCCTTTCCTTCAAAACAGTAAAAATAAACATTTTTTATGTTTTTGTTTGGTGTTTTTTTGTTGTTTGTTTGGGTTTTTTGGGTTTTTTGTTTTGTGGGGTTTGTTTTATTAATTTTAAGGGGAAACCCCATCCTCCGTTTTAAAACTTGAAACGTGAAAGGAAAAACGAGTCAAAAATTTTTGGATTCAGCAAACCCAAAAATTCTTAATAACAAGTGTGTAAACTAAAAAAATTTGTTCCCGGTTGTAATCCTGGGGTACTAGTGTGCATGTTATCCTCTCTCTCTCTCCCCTTTTTCCCCCTCTCCTCTCTCTCTCTCTCTCTCTCTCTCTCTCTCTCCTCTTTTCTCTCTCTCCCCTCTCTCTCTCTCCTCTCTCTCTCTCTCTCTCTCTCTCTCTCTCTCTCTCTCTCATCTCCTTCACTCTCTTTCTCTCTCTATATATCTCTCTTTATCTTTCTCTCTTTTTTGGGTAACAGCGCTTAGTAATTATGTATTCGCAAACGGTTCCCTATTTCCATTCCAGATATCGACAAAGTAGCACACTGTCATCCCCTGAGTCGAATTGTATTAGGCGCGCGCACACGCACACACACACACACACACACACACACACACACATAAACACACAAAACACACGCACACATACACACATACACACACACAAAACAAAACATACACACACACACACACACACCGCCACACATACCACACACACAAAAACAAACACATACATACACACATACACACACACACACACACCAATCACCCGAGATCCTGCGTTTCCTTGAAGGAGGGCTTGTGTTCCTCCATCCTTCCTTCACCTCTTCCTCCTCCTCCTCCTCCTCCTCTTTTTCCTCGAAACCTTTCCCCACGTACACGCAAGCCTCTCACGCCACGCCCACCACCTGGCCTTTATGAGGTGTGGGGGTGGGCAGGTTGTGAGCAAGTGTGGGAGAAGAGGCGCAAATGTGAGGAAACGTGTTTCTTCTACTTTACGAAAGAGAGAAGAGAAAAAAAGGGGGGGGGGAAGAGAAGGGAGAGAGAGAGAGAAGGAGAGAGAGAGAGAAGAAGAGAGAGAGAGNTTGCTACCATTCGATTGTCTTTTATAGGTCTGTTGAGATATGTTAAAACGAGTGCTTTGAAATGGCTTAAGGCAGTGTTTCTTAAAGTGTGGTCCGCGAACCCCTTGGGGTCCGCAGAACATTTTGAGGCGTCCGCAGGCTAATTTGAATCAGCTAAAATATATAATAGTATCTGGAAACAATTTCACCGACGACTGTAATGATATTTGCGATTTGGCAACTTTGTAGTGGCCGCTAGTGAGTCAGTAGTGAGTCAGTTGACGTTAGGCTGCTGAAGGAAGGAAGTCGCTTGTGCTCCTCTTTATAGATTTATTAAACTGGTAAGAAAATATTTTGGCTGGTAATGACAACATACGCATTTTTGTAACCCATTTGTATGTTTTTAAATTATTTTATAATTATACACAATTATACTACCGTTATATGTTTAACATCAGAAGTTTATAAATTAGTGATATGAATTTATGTTACTTGCAGGATAAATTTATAGTTACCAGACAGACTAGCCTACTCAGTACCACGACTATGGATCTGTGGCTTAAGACAGGCTCACTTAAACAAAACAAAAACGACAACCGAGACAACACGGACATTCAATGGCTCTCAAAACTGGCGTACCTGTCTGATATTTTCAGCAGACTGAACGGATTGAATCTAGCTTTGCAAGGAAAAGCTACTACCATCTTTTATGTGCAGGACAAAATACGGGCCACACAAATTAAGCTGGACTTATGGTGTGGCCGCCTTGACCGCAAGGATTTTGAGTCTTTTCTTACCTTAGCAGACTTCCTTCTCACTGTCGAAGAAGAGCTATAATGTGACACAACACAAGCTTTCATAGCCTATATTCAAGGCCTTCACTCAGAGTTAGGAAAATATTTTCCAAAACCAGACCCAAGCTTTGAGTAGATTAGAAATCCATTTGCTACATATCAAGCCGAGATAGAAAAGGTTAGTGTCAAGCTACCATCAAAAGAGGTTGATGACCTTGTTGAAATTGCAACAAATGGAACACTTAATCTATTATATATTCAGGGAGAGAAGTTGGACGGATTTTTGGGTTCAAGTACAGCCAGACTACCCTAGATTCGCAGAATTGGCTTTGAGGCCCTTGATGCCGTTCCCAACAACATATAACTGCAAGATTGCATTTTCCACTGGTTGATCTTAAAAACAAAAAAGCGCAACCGAATCAATGTCGAACCCGACATGCGATATCTCTCTCAAGATATCTCTTGGATCATGAATCGGCAAAAGCAGTACCATTCATCCCATTAGGATCGAGATGTGAGGACCAAAGGTTGTTGTTCAGTGAAATTTGTGTGTATAAATATAAATTATAAATTGTGAAATAAATAATACTATGCGAGGTAAAACTTGAATAATTATGTTGAAGTTAAGCTATTAATAAATAATTCAGTAACAATTTTAGTATATTCTAGAACAAACTCCTTCTAAAAATTTTACTCAAGAGATAGTGTAAAGGGGAAATCTCAGAATTAAGGGTCCGCCACATGATTAGCTTTAAGCAAAGGGGTCCGCTGCACGATAAAGTTTAAGAACCACTGGTTTAAGGGAACGAAAACGAAAACCGAAACGAACGAAATTATGCTCAGAACAAAAACGGAAACGATACCGTTATCATATTTACTGTTCCGGAGCAAAAACGCTATTCTAAAATCCTTGTAACCGGTTACAAACGTTATTTTTTCGTTCCATGCCATATTTGGTAAATAATCCATTTTCACTTCCAGTAGCCAAATTATTAATTATTTGAAGTACGTAAATACATATGTATTACATACATACATCAATTAAGTATACTGTATTTGTTCACTTGGCAATTGACGACGTGGTTTAGTTTCAAATAATATCATATGCACCACTTTTCATTTAATTTGTGACGAGTATCTATTCTGTACCTTTTATAATTATGAATTTTTGTCTGCGTGATATGCATCACATTCCCTTATTTTATTACACCTTCCATTCGTGCAATTGTTGAACTATGCTACTGCAGTTGGATTTAAGAACATACTTAGATTAATATCCAGTATTCGAAAATGGACAATATATCGTGAGTATGTGCTTAAACTTTTAACTGTGTTCATAGCCTAATGCTTGGTGCGCCGAATTTCGGTGTGAGTGTCCTAGGTTCGAGTCCTTGGAGTACCACATGTAGTCATTGATTTCATTGATTAGGTTTATTTAACTAGTGGGTTGGTGATATTAATGAATACGTTTTGCCATTTAGAATATTATTAAATAATTAGTGATTTATGTCTTTACGGCAACTGAGATTCCATACTCCTACACTACGCTTCCTACTTGTATTGTATATGTAAATGTGTTGCCTTATTTAAGTCGTATAATAATATAGTTCTTACGACATCAAAGGGTTTGATTTTGTTGAATGCTGTACACCATGAAATGTATGGCTTTATTACCATTTATAAGAATGTAGTCATGTATAGGCATTATTATTTATTAGGGCTAATAGCATATTCAATACATGGTTTGAGAATAACGTTCTAACCGGTTTTCATTTCTTTCTAACCGGTTCAAGAACGTTATGTTTTGAGGAGGAACGGAAAACGAAACGTTAATAATACTGTTTCTGATCGGAACGAACCGTTTGAAAAATAATTTCATTTCAAGCCCTGAATGAAACATACATTGTTTGTCTACAGTATTTGTTTTCCTTCATTTCCTTTAAATCATGCAAGAAAACCTGACAAGAAAACCCATGAACGTTTATCACAGGCTATATAATCTTCATCTTTGAGGTGGTCTCACCCCTATTCAATATTATTCTTGTGTTTATGATTAATTTGCATTCCTTCCGCATCATCTCACTAAATAATGGTTCGTAGAAAAGAAAGGAAGTATTGATGTTAGCATGGACTAAAATGTATTGTTATCTATCAGCACTTATGTCTAACAAAATTAATAGCTGGATCTATTGAATAAACCTGCTTCCTTGATTTTCATTTTTGTATTAAAGAAAGTTCAAATTTTCCTAAATTATCGCTGCTTGTTACGTTTAATTGGTTCCTTTATGAACTAAATTGTTTTTGTGCACCATTTAAATTACAGTGTATAAAATGTAATGATTATTTTTATAGTAGTAGTTTGCAAACGTAGTATTTTACGATTGGGCAGAAAGTACTGGTTGATCATGGTTTTCCAGATTGCAGACAAATCGTGGTTTTCCATATACGGATTAAACAATCTATATTGCAGTATTCTCAATATTTTTGGGCCATAACACGCACCTTATTATATTCCTTTGTAGATAATAATGCACATAGTAGTAGTAGTTGTAATAGTAATAGTAGTATTAGTAGTAGAAGTAGTAGTAGTAGTAGTAGTACGTAGTAGTAGTTGTAGTCTACTACTACTACTAGTAGTAGTAGTAGTAGTAGTAGTAGTAGTAGTAGTAGAAGTAGTAGTTGCTGATGTTATTGTTGTTGTTTAAGTAGTAATCGTGATGATAAAAGTGTTATTTTATTTCGATATCAATGAGCTCTATAATGTACTCTATAATGTACTGATTATTTTTCTATTTCCGCGCACGTGTTTTTTCTTCTGTATATATACGTATGTGCGTGTAACACATACGTAAATGTGTATAACACACATTTTTCAACGAAATTGTTTTCAGTTAACGAGATTGTAAGTTTCATGATGCCATTCCAGGGTTCGTACAGCAGAGTGATAAACCTGTATATCATTCACCCATGCTCTTGTCCACGCGAGCTGGCTCGCGATCGCCAGTTTCACCCATCCGGTGCGAGCTTGGAGGTCATTATTACTGATCTTTGAGTAATGCTGGGACCTCACACACCACACACACACATCCCCTTGCTCAAGGGGGACAGTAAAACATAACTACATGTGTGTGTGTATGTGTGTGTGTGTGTGTGTGTGTGTGTGTGTGTGTGTGTGTGTGTGTGTGTGTGTGTGTGTGTGTGTGTGTGTGTGTGTGTGTGTGTGTGTGTGTGTGTGTGTGTTTGTTTGTGTGTGTGTGTTTGTTACTTACCCATGGTCTTGTCCATGCGAGCCGTACTCGCGATCGTCCGGTTTTATCTTCCCAGAGCGAGCTTGAAGCTCATTGTGACACAGCAACCACCCGATTTTGTCAATGGAAGATTTCTATGAGCGAACGGGGATTCGAGCTGGTTAACCACAGAATGACGCGCGATGTTCTTATCCTGGACCATCGTGTGTGTGTATGCGTGTGTGTGTTTGTGTGTTTGAGTGTGTGTATGTATGTGTGTGCACTGGGAGGACAAGGATAACACTGGGGAACAATTTGAAGAAAAAAAATTGTTGAGTTAGATGTTTGAGCTTATTTAGACTAAAATTGGCATGCTGATTCCAAATCTGTAATCAGTTTTTTTCTCACCGTCAGTTTTTTCTCCACAGCTTACCCTCCAGATAAGCAAAATTCCACTTGTGAGCTGTAGTAAAACTTTTTTTGTTTTGGCAGTTTGTTT
>JACEEZ010019671.1:82691-87691 GCA_016584305.1 Chionoecetes opilio
GGGAACCAGGACCAGCACAGGGCTCTGTCACGCCGGACTAGAACCCTCCTGGGGAGAGACAAGGAGAGGTATGTCAGCAGTCTCGCTGAGGATGTCGAGGGTCATTTGAATGCTAATGACCTCCGACCCGCCTACCGAGCCCTGAAGAAGCTCCGTTCCAAGTCTCCATCTCGGGCGAGTGCTATTCGAGCAGCAGATAGGCGCCTCGTGTCGGACATGGATGGGCAGATGGCTCGTTGGGCTGAGTACCTTGGGCAGTTGTTCACGGTGGACCCTCCAAATGAGCAGCTTCACACCACTGAGTAACAGGCAGTGGATGCCGATCCTCCCATTGACGAAACCGCACCCTCTCTTGACGAAGTCAGCGAGGCTGTAGCAAAATTGAGGGGTAGAAAGGCAGCTCGTGTTTGTAATATCAGTGCGGAGCTCCTCAAAGCTGGGGGTGAGGCCATGATCCGCGGGCAGCATGCTGTCCTGACTGCCGTGTGGCAATCAGGTACCATTCCTCCTGACTGGAAAAGGGGGCTGGTCGTCCCTATCTGGAAAGGGAAAGGAGACCGTCAGGACTGCAACAATTACCGCGGTATTACACAGCTCAGCGTACCAGGCAAGGTGCTTGCCCATCTATTGCTGACACGGATTCGCAGTCATCTGGTGAAGCATCAGAGACCTCAGCAGTCTGGGTTCACGTCTGGTAAGTCAACAACGGACCGTATCCTAGCGCTTCGTGTCCTGGTGGAACGCCGACGTGAGTTTCGACAGGGGATGCTTGCAGCCTATGCTGATCTCAAGAAGGCGTTTGACTCAGTGCATCGTGAGTCACTGTGGGATCTTCTGCGACTTCGCGGGATTCCTGCAAGGACTATTGGTTTGATAACCGGTCTATATTCTGGGACTGAGAGTGCTGTGAAGTGTGGGGCAGGTGTATCCAGCTTCTTTCCTGTGAATACAGGAGTGAGGCAAGGGTGCGTGCTTGCCCCATCACTTTTCAGCGCTTGTATGGACTGGGTATTGGACAAGGTTGTAGATCAAAGTGATTGTGGAGCATCCGTCGGCAACACCAAGATCACTGATCTTGTTTTTGCCGATGGTGCAGTAATCTTTGCTGAGTCGCTGGAGGTCCTGGTGATGGCTCTCGAGGCGCTGCACGAGGAGGTAAAGCCTTTGGGACTTGAGGTCTCTTGGCTTAAGACCAAGGTCCAGGTGTTTGGAGACTTACTAGATGAAGCAGTATAGTCTGTTCATGCGTGTGGCGAGGACATTGAGATCTTGGAAAGTTTTACATACCTTGGTAGCGCAGTCCATAATGACGGCAGGTCACGTCAAGAAGTCTTACGGCGGATTGGCATAGCCCACGGTGTTATGGACTCGCTCAGCGGGAGTATTTGGCGTTGTCGGTACCTGTGCAGGAGGACAAAGATCAGGATCTTCAAGTCGCTTGTGATCCCTGTCCTACTCTATGGTTGTGAGACATGGACACTAAATAGTGACTTGAAGAGACGAATCAATGCCTTTGGTAATAAGTGTCTTCGCAGAATCATGGGGTATCGCTGGGATGATTACGTGTCAAATCAGCGAGTGCACCGTGAGACTGAATTACCTATTACCTGCATAGTCCGTCAGCGCCAACTTCGGCTATATGGGCATGTGGCACGCTACCCTGAAACCGATCTTTCCCATCGGGCTGTATCTGTAAGAGACAATCCGGCGTGGAGGAGGCCAAGGGGGCGCCCACAAGGCTCGTGGCTGGGGCAAGTTGATGTTTCTTGTCGAGAGCGGCTTGGTATGGGCAGGGAGCCTGCATGGGATTTCGCGCGTGGTGACCCCCGGGAGTGGCGTCGTAGGGTGGGCGAGGCGACGCGCCCACCGGCGTATGCCCCTAATGATTGATTGATAAAGCTCTAGATTTTACACGAGAGCTATCTATAGCCAGAAAGGCGTTTGACAGAGTTAATTACTAGAAGCTCTTTCATAAACTTCTTGAAGGGGTACACCTGGGTACATTGTTAATTTATTAATGTACTGGTACACTACCCAGGAATTTACTGTTAAGTGGGGTAATTCCTTCTCGCTGTCCTTTAGTACTGCCAATGGTATTCGTCAGGGGGGGATTTTATCCCCCTACCTGTACAATGTGTACACGGATGATCTCAGTGCCAACCTTCGTGATACAGGTATCGGCTGCCATATATATGTATCATGTATACATGATGGGTGCATCAACTCACTTAGCTATGCTGATGATATGGTACTGCTCGCACCCACTGCGGATGCGTTGCAGGACCTTATCAATGTGTGTCAGGTGTATGCTGCCAAGCATGACATTGTCTACAACACCACTAAGACAGAGTGTATGGTAGTATCACCGGCGCGCGCTCAGGTGAATTACCTGAAAACAGCATGGCTCGGTGGGGCTACCCTCACTTTTGTGGATAGATTCGCATACTTAGGCCATGTTATATCCCATGACATGACTGATGATGATGATATCATCAAGCAGACCACCAAGCTTCTGGTCGTGGGAAATACTCTACAGAGGAAATTCTCCTACTGTAGCAGAGAGGTGAAGATGGAGTTATTCAGGAGTCACTGCTACTCTATATACTGCAACTCGCTGTGGTCGCGGTACAAGGTGGCCACTATAAACCGCCTTTAGGTCTGTCACAAGGACATCCTTAAGAGGCTTCTGGGGCTGCCCAGGTGGTGCAGCTCGTCCCTGGCTTTCGCTAGGAACGGGGTGAACAATCTGGATGTGATCCGTCGACATTCCGTGTTCAGTTTAAGGAGTAGGGTGGAGCTCTCTACGAACTCCATCATCACCTCTGTCAGGCAGAGCTCGGCCTATGTATGTGGACCTATACAACAGCGGTGGCTGTACTATGTACTAACTAACTTAAAAAAATTAAAGAAAACAAATTAATTCTTAAGTTAACTAACCTTTTAATGACTTTGTTGTGACTGCTTTTTGTAGGAAAGCATTTGAATATTTGGATGCAGCATGGAGGTCCGTAGTTTCAGCTGATCGTCTAGATGGGTATCCGTCATTTGTGACCTTAAGGGCGTCTTGATTTGGGTTAGGTAGGAGAATGTAGATTCGCAGCAATAAGTGGTTGAAAAGCAGGAAAACATTTTTCGTGCATGTTACCGAAGGCATGGGTATTCTATTGCATTTTTCCATATTTCAATTGGATCTTTCTTAGCGTCAAATAAGGAATTTAAAATGACATCTTCTGAGAGCTCAATCAATTCCATCCGTAGTTCCTTAGGAGCCTTGGAGACATCAACTAGGTGAGGTTGAAATGTTAATTTGAGTGTGATGTCATGATTCTCAAAGTCAGTGAACCTTTCATTGTATTCTCCAATTAATGAGTCTATAGCAGCTGCGTATTCTTCAAATGATTCGCATGAATCCTCCTGCTCATCAACGACCTTTGCTAACTGGGGAAAATGTTCACCCGAAATTTTCTTTTGAAGAAGAAGAGTTTTGAAGAAAAACATTGCTTTTTCCTAAATGCTTGGATTTGTTGCCACATATCATAGTTATATAACTAGTTTTACCTTGCAAAGAGATATTTAAGTCATTTTGCTTTGACATGATATGACACATAAATGCAGCATTTCTATAGAAATCTTCTTTCAGTAGTTCACATTGCTGATTCTGTTCTTCATAAAATTTCACTATCTGTTCTCGCAAAGATAACACTTTTGCTAACACCTGTCCCTGCGATAGCCAACTCACTTTAGAATGATACGGCAAATCCACACTGAATACCTACCTCATCGTCCAACTTTAGCATGTTACGAAACGGACGATGCCGTGTTGCATTTGCACGAATATAGTTAACAATACTTACAACTTGTTGCAAAGTGTCACTTAAAATAATAGATTTAGCACAGAGATGTTGCTGATGTAAGATACAACGAAAAGAAATGAGAGCATATGGATCAGGTAAAAAAAAATTTACCTGTGCAATAAACCCTTCACGTTTTCCTGTCATGGAAGGTGCACCGCACCGTCTGTACATATACTCACTAAATTAATCAAATCCAGTCCAACTTCACGACATTTATCCTGAAAGTTTGTGAAGATATCTATTCATCATGTTCTACCCGTAAGAGTGCCCAAAGCCAGCAACTCTTCGTAGCAAAGAAAATCTTCTGTAATGCCCCGAATGAAGTATAAAACCTGCGCCGAGTCTTCTTATGTTCTTATGAGTTTTTTATGAGCTTCTTATGTTCTTATGAGTTAGTAGTATCAGTTGATTCATGCAAAGCGATTGAATAATATATATTTTCCTCTTGGAGTATTGTGTGAAGTTGTTCTGTTGCGTTGAGGGGTAATTCATTCTGCCGATCAGTTATGGTTCGCCTTGAAAGAGGCAGTTGTTTGTACTTTGAAACCATATCGGGGCCTAAGCATCCTACAACTTCGACAATGCATTCTTTTACGATTTCCACATCGCTGAATGGCTTCCTTTTTTTCCCGAATATATAAACCACTTTATAAGTTGCTTCAGTGGCTATTTACGGGTCTTACCGCTGCTTGAAATAATTGTCTTTGCTTTTGCTTTGTATCTATTAATTTCTGCAATGCAACCTTATGCGCCTCTCCCTCTAATTTGAAACATTTGTGGTCCTTATGAGTAGCATAATGCTGATGAGCATTGAATCTTCTGTTACTCTTTGGTATTTTAAATACGTTCTTATTAAGATTAAAATTAAATAATACAAGACGAACAAAAACATATTAATACAAATAAATGGATTTGTTCTGTAAAATTTGGATTCATTCAAAAGGTCACACTTAATAGCCTAGAAGGCCGCAGCTTCCCACCCCTGATCTAGGCCATCAACCAGCTGTTCACCACCCGCTTGAAGTCTTGTAGCGAGGCGTGGTGGTGGAGGTCGGTTTGGCGAACTAACTGGTTCCACAAACCGCCGTAGCGGGGTAAGAAGGAACGCAGGTGGTGCTTTGTCCTGGAAGAGAGCACAGTCACTTG
>JACEEZ010019671.1:92691-100191 GCA_016584305.1 Chionoecetes opilio
AAGGAAGCTACAAGAGGCCGCAATACCTACACGTGGTAGTTCCTGTTACTTAACACTACCTACATCCACCTTTCATCCCCATCCTTAAATTTATCTAGCCTCCTTTTAAAGCTCCCTATTGACTCCGCACTGACCACCTGACGACTGAGTCCATTCCAATCATTTACCACCCTTTTTGTGAACCAGTTTTTCCCTATTTACTTTTTAAATCAACGTTTTTCCTACTTGAATCCGATACTTCTTGTTATACCCTGATTACCCGCCGTAAGAACTTTTCCTACATCTCCATTATTGTATCCCTAAAACCCCTTATAAACATATATCAGATCACTCCTTAATCTACGCCTCTGGAGTGATTGTAAATTTAATAGCTTCCATCTCCTCTCATAACTAAAGTTACGCATCCCCTGTATCATTTTGGTCATCCTTCTCTGCACTGATTATAACAAGGCTTTATCCATCCTGTAATACGGAAACCAAAACTGTACCGCATAGTCTAGTAGGTGAAGTCTGACTCGAGCCAAAAGAAGCTTTAGAATAACCTCAGCACTTCAACTTTTAACACTCCTGGTAATGAATCCTAACACCCTATTAGCTCGATTTCTAGCCTCAATATATTGATTCCTAGGACGGAGGTCTGAGCTTACCCGCACTTTCAGATCTTTCTCACCTTCTGATCTTTTCAGTGATACATTGCGTAAAGTGTACCTATTACCAGGATTTGTTTTACCAACATTCATTACGCTACACTTATCAATATTAAATTCCATCTACCACCTGACTACCCACTCATTTAATTTATCTAAGTCTCCTTTCAATATGTTTACATCAGACTGTGATTTAATAATCCTACCTACCTTAGTATCATCAGCAAACTTGCTGATATCACTGCTAATCGCACTATATAAGTCGTTGATGTAAATAAAAGAGAGTAATGGATCCAAAACAGACCCTTGTGGCACCCCACTTGTTACCTGGCCCTATTCAGATTTAGAGTCATTAATTGTACACTTTTGCTGCCTATCACTTATCATACTGCTGTGGAGTGCTGTGAAGTGTGGGGCAGGTGTATCCAGCTTCTTTCCTGTTAATACAGGAGTGAGGCAAGAGTGCGTCCTTGCCCCATCACTTTTCAATGCTTGTATGGACTGGGTATTAGACAAGGTTGTAGATCAAAGTGATTGTGGAGCATCCGTCGATAACACCAAGATCACTGATCTTGTTTTTGCCGATGATGCAGTAATCTTTGCTGAATCGGAGGAGGTGATGGTTCTCGAGGAGCTGCACGAGGAGGCAAAGCCTTTGGGTCTTGAGGTCTCCTGGCTTAAGACCAAGGTCCAGGTGTTTGGAGACTTACTAGATGAAGCATTACAGTCTGTTCATGCGTGCAGCGAGGACATTGAGATCTTGGAAAGTTTTACATACCTTGGTAGCGCAGTCCATAATGACGGCGGGTCACGTCAAGAAGTCTTACGGCGGATTGGCATAGCCCACGGTGCTATGGACTCGCTCAGCGGGAGTATTTGGCGTTGTCGGTACCTGTGCAGGAGGACAAAGATCCGGATCTTCAAGTCGCTTGTGATCCCTGTCTTACTCTATGGTTGTGAGACATGGACACTAAATAGTGACTTGAAGAGACGAATCAATGCCTTTGGTAATAAGTGTCTTCGCAGAATCATGGGGTATCGCTGGGATGATTACGTGTTAAATCAGCGATTGCACCGTGAGACTGAATCGAGGCCTATTACCTGCATAGTCCGTCAACGCCAACTTCGGCTATATGGGCATGTGGCACGCTACCCTGAAACCGATCCTTCTCATCGGGTTGTATCTGTAAGAGACAATCCGGCGTGGAGGAAGCCAAGGGGACGACCACAAGGCTCGTGGCTGAGGCAAGTTGTTGTTTCTTGTCGAGAGCTGCTTGGTATGGGAATGGAGCCTGCATGGGGACTCGCGCGTGGTGACCCCCGGGAGTGGCGTCGTAGGATTGGCGAGGCGACGCGCCCCCCGGCGTATGCCCCCAATGATTGATGATTTAGCCAAGATCTAATTCAACGAAGAACCTTCCCATCCATTCCATGTGCCTTAACCTTATTTAAGAGTCTCTCGTATGGTACCTTGTCGAATGCCTTACTAAAGTCCAGGTATACTATATTATAGTCCTCATCATTATCTGCTGTTTCATAGACTTTCCTTTAAAAACTCAATAAATTTGTGATAAATGATGTGACCCTTGGTGAACCTATGCTGTGTGTATCACTTACCAAACTATGCTTTTATAGATGCTCTCTAATGTTTTTTGCAATAACAGATTCCAATAATTTACCTACCACTGACGTCAGGCTAGGGTCGATAATTTGACATTAATCCTCTATCACCCTTCTTAAAAATGGGAGCTACATCTCCTTTCCTCCACATTAACGGTAGCTCCCCTATATCAACCGATTTCCTAAAAATATACACTAACGACTCACTAACAACCTTTTTGCATTTTTTTAAACCCTTAAGACCCAGAACGTAATTTCCATTTAATTTGCCTACCATTAGACGATTTTTAGTAAATATAACCAATACTTTATAGATATGAGCTGTTTAATATCCTTGTCCACTAACTACTTTGGTATATTCAGTTACTTTTCGTAATTTTATGGTTAGACAACATACAATTCTTTAAAGAAAGGAAAAATATGGGCGTAAAGGGGTTGATACCCTGTGATAAAGTTCGTCTGGTCAGGGTGACTTAAAATTCGTCATTCTATTTATACCTTTTTCTATCATTTCCCTAGTTATCACAATATCTTTGAGTTTCTCATCATCCTATCCTCTAAATATATGTTCACTCTCAGGTACCATCTGCATATCCTCCTGAGCAGTGCTCTTCAACCTTTTTTGATGTCGTCCACCCCTAGTCGTGCGAATCGTAAGAGCTATCCACCACTATTTTTTTCTCCTTGAAATCTCACGGCTCTGACATTTTAAATCTAACTATATTATTCTACAAAATATATAGGTAGGAAAAGGCAGCTTCGCTCTCATTTTAAATTCACATTTAACATTTTCTTCTGTATAATAACACATGCAATCTAAAACTATATATATACAAGGAAAATTTAAACATACCTTCGGAATTACAAACAAAAATCAGTGGCTTGGGTGCTGTTGCAATTTGTTGCAATATCAGCTTAAATATAGGCATCAGACAATTTTCAAGTGCAACCCGCATAAGAGGATCCAAATTTAGAATGGCATTCCTTTTCTATGCCTTGATTAAAACTAAGCTTTGCTGACACAGACATGATTTTGGCATCTGCACAAATATAGCTGTTGCCTTCTCAGCTTATTCCTTGTAGTCCTGACTATTAACCAGGACAACACAGCAATGCAATACATAAGAGGACCAAATGTTTTGAAAGCTGCTTTTTATGAATAATCCCCTGGAAGCTCCAATAGGGCATCATAATGATCAGTTCCATCATCTGAGAATGGATGAAGCTTCCACATATTGGAGGTCTGAGGTGTCTTGGAAATAGAAGTCAAGGTTTTCCTGCATCAAATTCAGGTATCTGGTAATACAGGCGGATATTCGTACCTCCAGTGTCTGCTCCTCTGTCTGCATACCATGTTCTCAGCCACTGCCAGCCAGCCATATATATATAGATATCAAAGACTTTAATATCAGAACAACACCAATTTTCTACATTGCTTTCAATTTCGTTCACCTCAAGTTTGAATCCATTTATTTTCCCCATACATGTAAAAATATCCTCACCTTTGGCTAGTTTTATATCATAGATTTATTTTCCCTTATCTATACCGACACGTGGGCATGATCTCGTCCACCCATCTGTCCACCCCAAGACAGCCGTCCACCCCTCACTCAGTCTCGTCCACCTTTAGGTGGACCGTCCACCCAGGTTGAATAGCACTGCTCCTGTGTAAAAACACTAAAGAAATAATCATTTAAAAAATTTCACATATCCGTATCAGAGCTTATAATCTCTCCCTGCTCTATTTTTAGCGGTCCCACCAATTCCATATTCTGTATCTTATAGACCTGAAAAAATCCCTTAGGGTCGGTCTTTACTTGGCCAGCAACCTTAATCTCATAATTGTTCCTTGCTTTTCTTGTTAACTTTTTCACTGTCCTAGCCATCACGTTATACTGATCTCTGTTCACCTGCCCTGCCTTGACCTTCTTATACATGTCCCTTTTTACTCATATGTTGTGTTTTAAAGTCGCAGTCATCCTTTTGGAGTAGTTTTTTCGTGATCTTATCGTCTTATAAGGAATATTCTTTTTCTGACCTGCAATTAAATTGCTGACAAATAATGTATAATCCTCTTCAGCACCGACCTCACTGACACCTTTCTCCGCGCGGACCTCCGATCCCACCTTCTCCTCTATCCTATAACCCCAGTTAATCCCCTCCAGGTGTCTTCTTAATCCTACATAGGTAATAAGCCTTTCTGAAGTCAGGTACTCTATGCTTATTTACACTCCTAGATGATACTTCATATTTTAAGATCTAATTTCACAATGATCGCTATTACCTAACTGACCTCCAACTTCCACCTTTGTAACTAAATCTTCCCTGTTTGTTAGTAATAAATCTAGAGTATCATCTCCCCTAGTTGGCTCCTTGATTGCTTGCTTAAGGAAGTTATCATGAACTACTTGTAACAAATCCTCTGCGTCATTGTCTCCTACAATTAAATCCTATTCTATGTTCCTAAGATTAAAATCTCCTATCACTAATAATTTATTATATATACACGCCTTGCTTATTTCTTGCCATCTAGGAACTGAATCTTCTTTGCATAATTTTGTACACTACACGCAAGACCATCTTATCAGGTCCTTCTCTAATTTCCACCCATATAGACGTTACACTATCATTTGTTTTTACAACGTTGTTAACACAACACTGCAATGTATCCCTGGCATAAACTGCAACTCCTCCTCTCCTGACTAACCTATCCTTGTGAAATAACTTATACCCCTTTATCTCAACTTCTTGATAAAATACTTTGCCTGTCATATATAACCATGTTTCTGTTAATGTTATATCAAAATCCTCTACACTAGATGTTCCTCTCAGTAAATCTATTTTGTTTAAAATACTCCTACAGTTTGTAAAATAAACCTTTAAGTTGCACTTCTACATCTTGTCAATTTTCCCACTAGCTGTATTTACGTTGACTGTCCATTTTAACCCTTTATTTTTCCTAATCCTACTGTCTTTCTTCCTGCCTTGACCAACTGTATTCCTTCCTTGACTATCAGGATTACTGTTTCACACCCTCTTGGGCTCTAAAAAAAAACCTGACCTCCATCTCACTCTCAACTCTCCAAGCCAACCCCCCACCCCCCCTATGCGAGAGATGTACCCCGCCCCTGGCGTACAGGTGGTCCTTACCGAAGAATCGGGCCCAGTTGTCAAGAAACAACCACCCGTTCATCATGCAGGAAGGAAGCATGTAGGCAAACCATGCTTTGTTCAATGCCTCAAAACCCAACTTCTTCACCTATCAACTCGACATAGCCTTCCAGACAACTATCCCCTCTTCTTCAAAGACACTCAACTGTCTCCCTCTTCTACAATTAACATACTAGGAGTATCCTTTACTAAAAATCTGAACTGGAAATCTCACATCTCGTCTCTTGAAAAAACTGCTTCTATGAAGTTAGGTGTCCTGTAGCGTGTGCGTCCATTTTTTTCTCACTCCTAGTTGCTTGCTCTGTACAGGGGCCTTATCCGCCCATGTATGAAGTACGCTTTTCATGTTTGGGGGGGCTCCACTCATACAGCCCTCCTAAACAGGGTTGAGTCAAAAGCTTTTCGTCTCAACTCCTCTCCTCTGACTGACTGCCTTCAATCATTAAATCACTGCCGCAATGTTGCTTCTCTTGCTATCTTCTACCGTTATTATCATGCTCACTGCTTTTCTAACATTGCTAATTGCATGCCTCCCCACCTCCCGCGGCCTCGCTGCACAAGAGTTTCTACTCATTCTCATCCCTATTCTGTCCATCTCCATAATGCAAGAATTAACCAGTATTTTCACTCTTGCATCCCTTCACTGGTAAACTCTGGAACTCTCTTTCTGTTTCTATTTTCCCTCCTGTCTTCGACTTAAATGTTTTCAAGAGAGGAGCAACAAGACATCTCCCAAACTAAATTGGCCCATCTCTCCTTTTTATATTCTCTTACTGTCTCCTTTATAGGGACTGGCAACAAAGCGAACTTTTTACTACTTATTTTTTTTACCCTGGCCAGTCCTTTGTGATGTAAAAAAAAAAAAAAAATGCAATGATCAGCCAGCAATCTATTAACAGCAAAAGTTTCACACCAGCATCCCGGTCCCCCAGACCTGCGCGGCAAGATACCACACACGACAGGGCTGAATCCAAGGTCCTTAACCCTGCCTAGGGCCTCCTTGTACCTCCTTAAGAGCTCCTGTCTCCCGACCCTGCCTATATCATTCCCTCCTGCACTAATACATACCGTGGGCGCTATTCCCTCCCCAGCCAGAGCACTCCCTAGCCTCTCTCCTATATCCCCTATCCCCGCTCCACGAGAACAGGCAAGCGTCCTATTCTTGTTACCTCTATCACAGAAAGTCCTATCTAAATACTTGACCTGGCTGTCTCCCACAACCACGGTCTTACCTGAAGACAGGGAAGGCTCGTCTGTCTTTCCATTCATTACCTCCGTGCACTCCTCAACCAGGGTGACAAAGCTGTTCCTGGTCTCAGGGGCGGAGCCTGCGGACTCCTATGGCCACTCTCCATATTCCTCACTTCCTTCCAAGGTCCTTCCTTCCGGCGAGGCAGAGGGACTGGAGTTGTTGGTATACCTCGATTCCCTAGCCGTTGTCTGAGCTCGGCATTCTCCATCTTGAGTGATGCCACTATGTCGTCCTAGCCTCTCCTTGCTTCAGTGAGGGCCTGCACCTGCGCCCTCAGCTGCCTCAACTCCACTAATACCTCATTTTTTCGCCATTACTCTCACTAATCCCAGGAAGCTCTATTAACCACGTCCTTCTCGTTCAAGCACCCAGTTATTCATTATTCTATTATTCAGTTTTATTATTCTATTATTCATATTTATTCTAGTCTATTATTCAGTTTTCTCTCACCTCCTGTCATTTTAATTTTATTCTGTTCACACTGTCCACCTCACTCCTTCTCATACTCATGTCTCACTACGTACAATTATCTCTCTTGTCGTTCACTGGCTAGCGTATGGAAGAGATAAATTAATTGGATTATTATGTCGGTTGATATTAAAGGTGGTAGACCATTTGCATCCTAAAGTAGGTTTCCTTAAGCGAAACTCAAAATATTATTTTGTTCGATTTCATTATTGGTGGTTTTATTGTTGTTTTGCCTCTTCTACTTCCTCTATTTTTTTTTGCATTATAGTGTTTTTTCTCCAATTATGTTTCCTGTATTTCTTTCATTATTCTTCTTCCTCTCCTTCTCATCCTCTTCTGCTA
>JACEEZ010019671.1:105191-110191 GCA_016584305.1 Chionoecetes opilio
CCAAATAATTCACGATATCCATAAAGAACACGCAAGGCCATTTGTCCACATTACTGTAAAAATTTGCCATATCTACTATATAGGGATCTTTACTCCCTATTACATATATCTTTTCTTTATATATGTTTACTGCAACCTCCGACAGCTTCTGAAAATATGCTGAATAGATCATATTTGTTGACATCGTCAGCCTTACCGACCAGCTGTTGGTCCTATACAACAAAATGTAAACAAAATCAGAGCGCTGATGGGCGGCATTTGGGAAGCATCATGACGTAGGAGCAAGGAACCTATATGTTGAATGAGCTTTTTTTCAAATTTAAATAGTATTTCAGACTTATCAACAACAATCTCATTGATTATTACGATATAGCTGCAAATATACATTTGACATATGACAAATAATGATCACAGGATAATCAAACGTGGCATTAATTGCAACGTAGAAACTAAAAAGAACCAATTATTAGTTGGCTATTTTAATATAGCGGATTTCACGAAGATCAGCAGGGTATTACAAATATTACATAAATTGGAATTATCAAATTAATATTAATAACGTTGATACCCTGTGTAAATTATTTGTAAATATACTTCATTCGGTTGTAGAAAAGGTCAGTCAGTAGCCACTTCTACCATATATAATAACTTGCACTAATATTATAATTGAATTATAACTATTATCACACAATTGTAACAGGTATTATAACTTCCATACAGGATATTTTCATGTACTTAACATCAAAAGAACCAGTATATTTTTTGGAACGTCGTAAACATATAATTAAATAAATATAATGTGTATATAATCATATGTATATCTTTCCTGGTTCATGGTGAGAACCAAGTACAGCTTGTACTTTGTTAGCTCGAGCAAGTAGGTCACAAAACAAATGTATATGTATCAGCCTTTTATAAATGTCGACGACACCTAGTAACACGAGAGAGGAGCGGTCAGAAGTGTGGGAACGAAGAACAGAACACCTCAGATCACAGCACTAACAAGACACTCATCTCACGAGCTCCCCTGACACTCACTGGCTGGCTATCTACATATCTAGTTGTAATAAATCTAAATTCCTTATTGGTCTTAGAAATAAATGTGTACAAACTAGAAGTAACTTAACATTTTAACTTAGCCCAAGAAAGTCTCTACAAATAAACAGACTTACAAAAAACATGTTCCCTTGGTAAAAAAAAAAGGCTTCAATAGCAAAAACAGACCCCACTCAGACAAATGAGATTCAACAAACCATCTGTATAAAGTGACGAGCGTATAAACGTATAAAGAATGCAAGCGATCCAATGCGAAATTGCGATATCAGGTATTACTGTTTCATTGACTTAGAACGTTGTTGTGAAATGTTGATTAGGTCAAATAAGCGCATGTCTTAAGAAAAATTAGCTAGATAATGGAAATATAAATCCAAAACGGTTATTTTCAATATGTAAGAGGCAAGAAACACGCAAAATTGTCTATTGAGTCGTTGAAAGACTAGAACATCTTAGTAGACGACAATAAGAGTATGACGTCTGTACTCAACAATTACTTTAATGAGGTTTTTACTAAAGAAGACAAAGCACCATTACCATAACCAGTTAACATGTTTGTAGGATTAGTAAATCGAATTTATTGGAAATCGGATATATAACAGAAGACGAAATATGAAAGTATTTCCAGAAATTATGCAAAATCCATGGAGGTTTCGAAATCTCGTCTAAATTACATCGGGAATGTCACAGCCAACCCTCACTCCCATTTAAATTTATGTTCAATAAATCACTAATGGACCCAATCTTTCCTAGTATGTAGAAGTTAGCTAATGTAACGCCGATATTCAGGAAACGGAATAAAACCCTTGCAAACAATTACCGCTTAATTAGTCTAATATATGTGATAGTTAAAGTATTCGATGAAATATTGCAGGATAGAATAGGGCTGATAGAATACCCTCGGATATAATAAACCTTGATTTTCAGAAAGTCTTAGATATATAAGCCTATATTCCCTATAAGCAGCCCTTAACAAAATTGATAGCACATGGTTTAGGAGAGCAGTTGTGTTCATGGATTGGCGAATGGCTTTCAATCCGCAACGCGTAGTATTAATGGTGAGGCATCTCATTGGTTAGATTTTAGAAGTGGGGTGCCTCAGGGCTCAGTCTTGGGTCCAACTCTTTTCCTCATATATATCAACGTTGTAGACTGCGGACTTGTATCTAAAATATCGAAATTTGCTGATGACACTAAGCTAGCCAGTAGAACATGTACTAGATGATAATGTAAACTCATACAACGTGATCTAGATAAACTATCGGTATAGAGCTATAAATATGGATGCTAAAATTTTATTCTGGTAACTGTATAGTAATGCATATATATTGGTATCGATAGTTTCACATATAACTATCAGATGTAGAATAAGACATTAACTAGAGTACAGCAGGAAAAATATGTAGGTGTCATCATTAGCACTGATTTTTAGGCTAGTACGCATTGCTTAGCTCCTAGTAAAAAAGTAAATTATGATCTTGGGTTTCATTAAACGCGACTTTGAACATAAAACTCCAAAGTAATGACACGTTTATATACGTATATGGTTAAGCCGCACTTAGAATATGCCGTTCAATAATTACTCTGGTCGCTTATTTTCTCTAAAAATGAAGGCAAAGTAGAATCAGTTAAGAAAAGTGACCAAACTGATAACATATCTGCGAAATTCATATAATAATGAGAGATTGTAAAAATTTAATACGTTCTCCTTAAAAAACCATAGAATCCGTAGGGACATAATATAAAACTTTTAAGATCCTTAGAGGATTCGATAAAATCAACCATGAGAATATATGCCAGCTCTCGCCTCAAATGATAGCAGGAAGCAATGGTTTGAATCTAAATGGATAGCGAGCGTTTCAACACAGATCTTCAAAAGTATTATTTTTATGTCGATGGAACAAGTTACCAATTAATGTTGTGGTCACAATAACCACTTATCAAAAACAGACCAGACGTGTACTTCAAGGTAAATGGGTTTTGATATTGTCCCTCGAGTAATCTTATTAATATTCCCCAGATAAATTAGTATTAGTGATAGTTTTAGCTAGCTTTCTACATTCCTCTCATTCTTTACTATGTACATGATGTCCATGTTGCTATCCTCTTGATGTGCATGATTTTGTTTTCCATCTGTTTTTTAGATTTTGTACATGTAGTTTGTTAGTCATTAGTATGTAGTTCAGCAGATACCCTTGTTATGTACCATAGGGTTTCCTAGTATCTGTTCGTCCTATGTACTCCTTTGCATTTCTCCTCCTCCTTCTCTTGTTGCTATCTGTATCACTTGTGAATACCAGAGATATTCACAGATGGCTGGAAAACTGACTCTCTAAAGTCTAGACATACACAACGAGTGCTCATGCCAATGTTATTTTGACGATGGCCGCACAAACAGAATATCAGTTTGCATATGGCTCCAAAATTCAAAGGTGGGCATTCCGCAATTTTAGTCCGCAATTCCGCAATTCGCAACTTGCGGAATGGGTAATTCGGTTCCGGAATTGCGCAATTAGGGATGCCTCAAAAAAATTGCGGAATTGCGGGTTGCGGACCGCCAAAATTTTGAAACGCAATCGCAATAATTGTGACGGTCACCACCTTCAAAGTGCCCGCGTGAACATAAGTTCCCGCCAAATATGGTGGAGACGACACTCCCAAGTGTAGCGCAGTCATTGCGTGCTGAGACTTGGGATTTGAAGGGGTGGACGCTGGGCCGTGTGTGTGATTTATCCTAAAATATACTGTTGTTGGTGTTAGTGAAGTGCGGGTAATATTTTGTCCATAAGTGTAATCTTAGTAACCACTAACCAGTGGTTAGTGGTTACTAAGATTGCACAAATTAGACAATAGACACTGGTTAGTGGTTAGTAACCACTAACCAGTGTCTATTGCAGTGATTCTCAAACTGTGCGCCGCGGCGCACTTGTGCGCCGTGGGAATCCCCTAGGTGCGCCGCGTAATTTTTCATAGATAGGGGTATTTTGCCCTTTGAGGTCGCATTTTTTGTTTTTTATATTGAAGATGGAAAATCGTAAATGAATGAGTTAATATGTAACTAGCAGGTAGATGCAAGGTCCTTTAATAATATATAAGTACTTTGGGTAGATGGATAAGGTAAGAAATAGAGAATAAAAAATAAGTTATTCATGCTTAAAAAAAATACTTCCGCTTCCACCAAATACGTTTTTGAAACGAGTACTGTACACGTACTGTACCAGTCTCAGTCACAGCCTGCTGGTGTTACTGAGTTACCAACTTACTTTGTTTTATCACGCGTTCATGTGAATGTTTTTAGCGACATATAAAAGGAAAAAGGATGATGAATAGAAACTGATGCATACGTATATCAGTAGACTTTTTGTAAGTTTGGACTGTTTGACGTGATTTACGTGAAACCCCGATCGATAAATAAGATGTATAATTTGGCAACACACGTAGGCAGACGTTGGGTAGGCACCTCCCGTGGTCAGTGTAGCCGGGGAGCCTCAGTAAGTATCACTGTTGGGGTGTTAATGAGGTCCAAGCTTAAAAAATGGATAAGTACCTCATTAAAAAGCGAAAGTTTTACTGAAGGCACTAGCAGTGAAGTCGCAGTTGATCATGAATCAAAACGTAAATTGTGTCGAAGGCACCGAAGGCGAAGTAACAGTAATAACTGTTGAAAGTGAGTCCTTCCCCGTCCAGACCCTAGTGAGGGAAGGGGAAAAAAGTGAAGTGATAGTTGAAAATGAGCAAGTCGTACAGGTTCGTGCTGGCAAAGTGAAGTGACCCGTGGAAAAGTGACCGTAGTCGTGCAGGTCCGAGCGGGCAAAGATAAGTGACAGATGAAAGGAGTTTGTCATCCAGGTCGAGCGTGGTCAAAACGGGCGACACGTGCCAGCAAAAGTAACCCGTAGTAAGTCATTTCGCCTGTATAAGGACAGTTATCTTGGACTTGGGTTCAC
>JACEEZ010019671.1:117691-120191 GCA_016584305.1 Chionoecetes opilio
AACCTTCAAACCTTTCGAACAGGAGGTCCAAAACTGATTCAAGACTATTTGTGTGTGTGTGTGGAGTCCCCTGTGTGTGTGTGGTGTGTGTGTGTGTGTGTGTTTTAATCTCTGCCTATAGCGCCTGTAGGCGTGACCTCCAGGGCTCGGAGGGGTAGGCCCTGGAAGCTCACTGGGGGCTGTATGGTTGGCCCCTCGCCCATGGTGGGCAGGCATGATTTTTATAGTGACGCCTGTAATTGGGGCTCATCCCGCTCCCCGTGTCCTCGATGCATTTGCAATCAAAAGGTAGAGTAAGGCAGGTCTTTTGGGTTTCTTAGGCCACCGAGGGCAGAATATTTAAGTGGATATTAGGTCTCAACGGGATCGAACTCGGGTCTTCGAGAACGCCCTCGGAGACTTTAAAACCATCTTTTTACCCCCTCCCCTAAAGTAGTGTGTGTGGTGTTATTCCCCCCATGGTTTTCCTGCGAGCTGGCTCGCGCGTGGTTTTGGTGTGTGTGTGTGGAAAGCGCTCTCTTCTCCTGTTCTTCTATGAGTTCGTCTATTTTGTCTTTTTGATATACTTTGCGGGTTCATTTAGCTCCCTCAAAGGGAAATGCGTCCATAGTTCCTTCCCTAGGGCAGGGGCCACACCCTTGTCTTCCACTTCTTCCTTTAAACTAAACTTACATCAGAGGTCTAAAACCTTCACTGGACAGGGGCGCACTGTTATATCGGGGACTTGGGGCGCAGCGTTTAATATATATATATATTAATATATATATATATTATATATATATATATATATTATATAATATATATATAAATTATATATATATATATATATATATTATTATATATATATATATTATATATATATATATATAATTATATATATATATTATAATATATATATATTTTATATATATATATATATATATATATATATATATATATAGAGAGGGGGAGAGAAGGGAGAGAGAGGGAGAAGGAGAGAGAGAGAGGGAGAGAAGAGAGAGAGAGAGAGAGAGAGAGAGAGAGAGAGAAGAGAGAGAGATAGAGAGGGGGAAGAGAGGAGAAAAAGGGGGGGGGGGGGGGGGGAAAAAAATAGAGAGAGAGAGAGAGAGAGAGGGGAAAAAAGGGGGACATAAGGAAAAAAGTGTAAATAAACACTTGTTAAAACAAAAACATACCTTTGCATATGGAGTTGCACCCAACTGGGTTGCATATCCGCTCTATGGTAGGAGGGACATTTTGACGACCTCTCATTTCTTCTTCAAAGCCAGCAATTTTTTTTCCTTTTTATTTTTTAATTTTTGGGGGCTGAGAATCCCAGTTACACAGATATGAGGTTTTAAAATTTCAAGCGTTTTTTTTGGCCCTTTTTGGGTTATGTGGGTGTTTTTGTTTTCCATTTGAATCCGAAGCTTTTTAATTTTATCCAGATATTTCGGTTTTTTAAATGTGGGGGTCATTACGGATGTTGATTAGTTTCCTCTTCTTCAAGGATCTAAGTTTTTGGGTGCTCAAGGGACGTGAACAATGGATTTTTCAGCCCGTCATATCTTTTTTAACAATAATTTGGAAAAAATTTTCTTGTTTCCTTTCCCAGGCTTTTTAAGGTGCGCTTAATGAGTGGGAACAATGTCGTATATTTGCCTCAGCAGTCTTTTTTAAACATGTCAATCTTGCCTTCATCACCTTTTCATTCCGAGCCTAATTTTTTTTTACCAAGCTTTTATTTGTCGAAAAATACTACCATATTTCTTCTTCCCTTTCATACTTTCATTAACCTTGTTCAATGTTCAAAAATGTCTGCCAATAGCATAAATTTTGCCTCCAAATTCATAGAATAATTCGCAGAATTCGTTTTCCCTCAAGGGGGAAAGAAAAGGAGCATTTCCTCTCTAGTTCATGCACCCGGGATAACACTTTGCTCTTGAACCCCGGATTCTGTGTGGAGGAGAATACCCGTTGAGGAGATCCATTTTCTTTACAAAGCATGGAAAAATAGTCTTTATGCTTTGGTCGCTTTTAAGAAAAATTTACCATTTGCACAACATCATCAGGAACAAACTTTTAATTTTTTCTCCGAGTGTTTTTGCAACAAGAGCTTCACGGTGCAAGAAACATTGGGGAGTAATCAAATTTGGGGTTTCCTTTTGATAAGAGCACAAGCCTTTTACCGATCCCCCCCATGGTGGACATCATTTGGGGAAATTCCTACACATAATTTCCATGACAAAATCCTTTTCTTTCAAAAATTTTTGTCACTGTAGAAAAAATCTCCTTCCCGTGGTTTTTCCCCAGTTTCTTTGCCGCTAAGAATGTTCATTATTTTTTTTATCAGCAAAATAACGGATAACACTATAACTGAGGTTTTCCTCCAAGTCTATTGATTCACCGTTGTAAAGCATAATTTTTACCTTTTACGAGTTCACACACCTTTTTTTTTAATACAGACGAAGTTTGATTCTCTACCAATCGGTCGTCTGAGGGGGAATTTTTTTTACCCCTT
>JACEEZ010019671.1:125191-142767 GCA_016584305.1 Chionoecetes opilio
AATTATTCACTGAAGTGGAGTGTGGGAGGGAGTAAAAGCGTCTTAGAGAGAGAGAGAGAGAGAGAGAGAGAGAGAGAGAGAGAGAGAGAGAGAGAGAGAGAGAGAGAGAGAGAGAGAGAGAGCGAGAGAGAGAGATTTAGTATGCTGAGCTGGTTTATGGAGAGATTTCAGCTTCGATAATAACACAAGTTTGGAGAGTGATGGTAATTGTGACCGGATGCGGATGGGGAAGGGAGTAAAGACCAGAGGGAGGGAGAGGGATGTAGGAGAAGGATTGATAAAGTAAATCGTTACCAGATGTCGCAAATTGTATGACTTTGAATATCGTATTCTTTCCCTCCACCAAATTTGTCAGTTTTTGTTACATATAATTTTTTTCTACACATTCACTCACGTTCATAAACGTTAATTCCACCAGTCCCTGACGAACTCATTCACTTGTCACTCACTTGATCATTTATTCCGTACATCTCTAACCTCTTCTGTTTGTTTATCTGCCGTTCTATCTCATCATTCACTCATTCGCTTACTCACATACAGTCACTGAAACCACCCTCATACGTCTGCATTTTGGTGTCTCCCTCCAATCAGTTACGTATATCCATTCAACCATACACATCTTATCCTATATGCGAGTATATTTATTTTACTATTTATTCAATTGTGCCTCACTCTCTACTTATTTCCCACAGCTCTTATTCTCATCCATTTTTATATAACTTTTCCTCCTTTTATTTTCTCCTATATCGCAGTAACATAGATTGCGAAATAAACTACACGATGAATGACTAGAAAATCTTACTTCCTTTAGTTTACCCACACGAAAACTGAGAAGAGACTTTCCAGTTTGTTTTGAGGATTTGACAATGTTTACGTCAAATATTTCACGCTCACGTGCCACTTAGCTCCTACTTACATTGTGGCAATACCGACACTACAACAAATCATGTCTACATGTGCATTTAGCACAGAGCTAACCGTCACCGCCACTGCTCACGAGCTATGGTATGCAATAGATCGCTAAGACTTTAACAATTTAGTACCCTAACCACCCTTGTGTTGCAGGTTATATCTAATGCACGGCGTTGCCAAGGGTAAATGCACTGTCATAATGGACTCAGTTGAGATAGGAACTGATTTTCTGCTGCATCCCAATAAGGCGTCAGACAATATTCTTGAAGCAGCCCTAGACATCTTCATTGTGGCTACACCTACACCATGTAAACATCACATAAAGAGCATAGCAAGCATTCAAATCCTTCCCCCTAGAAACAACAATTATCGGTAGAGGATTCCAATTATATCTTACACGCCTTATAAACTCGATGATGACTCTTTTTTTCCAGTGCTTACATGGCATTACATTTTTACCGGCTGGTATGTTTGGAAGGATGGTTTGAGGGTAAGGAGCCTTCTTCTTTATCATTCCTTCAATAGGCCCATAGACGGAGAGGCCAGAGGTCCCATGTACACAAAATGTTTACATTTTTTTCCGTTTTCTCGTGCGGGCACCATGAATATAGTGCCCGCATCAATATATTAGTTTTTTCGTAAATCATTTTTTAGTTTACTCCACATAAGAGCCCCTCTCAGTAATGAAGTTACTTGCATAGTATCATGAATTACTCACATAAATATCACATACACTGCAATCACCATGATAATCGCAATCTTCGTATATATGAATGAATATCTGTAGTACTTGTTTATGTCTTATACATGATTATTAAGAATGTGATAAATATGAGGTACATCAGTATTGTTGTTCAAGTGAAGTATGACTGCAAGAAAGTTACGGATCCATTCACTGCTGGGTGGACAGGGGCTCGGGTTTTAAGAAAGACCACCCATCTGTCTTCGCTCCGCCCGGGGATCGAACCCGGGACTTCTCGGTTGTGAGCCGAGCGTGCTAACCACTACACTACGGAGTACAGTACGGAGTATATATGTATATAGTAATCTTCGATAAATGTCTAAGGAAGATACGCTGCCAGACGTACAAACGCACGGGAGGCGACCAAGGGAGGGAGGAGGTGCTTGGGATTAAGCCCGTGTGGTAGTCTATAGAAAGTGTCGTACATCAGGCATCAGCACACTGTGGTACACATTAATGTTTCTTATATACTTTGCTTGTATTAGTCAGTTGCATTTATATATATGTATAAATCAAGAAAGTTCTCTTTGTGTAGGAAAAGTTGTATATTTATGGCCCTTCATACTATAATAATCAGGAATAGTGGCGTGCAGTGAATCATTTGACAAATGCTTATTCTACGATTAATATGTCCCATTTTCATTAAAAATATGCGAGAAAATTATATACATATATTATGCAACGAAACAGCAACATAAAAGGTCTTATAATAAAGCCCGCAGTAGTAAATTTTTACCATGAAAAAATAGAAATACTGGCGTTGTGTGGCAATCCTAGCTTTCACCGTCTATAGGCGTATTATAATAGTGTGATTGTTTCCAACCATGCGTTGATTATCTCTTCCTTCTCCTCATCCAACCCCCCTCCTCCTCCTCCTATACTCCTCTCTTCCTCATGTTCTTCCTTTTCCTCCTCCTCCAAGCTTCTTGTCCTGTTGCTGATCGCCCTTGGCTACAGGAAGTGTTCCATTTATTTCCTGGGAGAAAGAGAAAAGAGAGAGAGAGAAAGAGAGAGGGGGGGAGGGTAAGGATAGGCAGAAAAAAAACACATGCAGTAATACACACACACACACACACACACACACACACACACACACACACACACACACACACACACACACACACACACACACACACACACACACACACACACACACACACACATACATACGTATGCATACATACATACATACATACATATACATATGTTGCAAAACACACGGCATCAGTTTGAAGACAGAAAGGAAAACATGGAAGGTGTCATACACTAACATAAATGGATTAACATCAAAATTATTAGAAGAGAATGATTATCTAAAAATAAAGGAGCCGGATAATATGAGTCTGGTAGAAACTTAATTAATTAAGAGACTCATAAGATATTATAGGACTTGGTGATGGCCATTATAATGTATGGAAAAGAAACAGAAGTGTAAAGAAAGGAGGTGGTGTGATGCTGCTTGTAAAGAAGGATATGGCTGTGGATAGTGTGGAAATGGGTGAAACCATGATGGGAGCTCTGAAAATTACGATCAGGAGAAGTGGTGGTTGGAAGAGAGTCTTTACCGTCGCATATGTTCTACTTAAGGCAAATACATGGTTCAAGGTTGAATATGACAAAATGCTAAATGACACCAGGGAGTGCCTAGAAAAAATCATTAACAAAAATAGCGACATAATAGTGATGGGTGATTTCAACTGAAAAGACGTATGCAGGTAGGATTGGCACACAGAAGGTGGGGAGGAATCATGGGGAAACTAAATGTTGAACATGGTTATAGGTAACGTCATGATACAATGGATTAAGGAACATACAAGATTTAAAGAAAATGAAGAACCATGCATGCTGGATTTGCAATTAACCAAACAACCGGATATGATCGAAAAGTTAATGTACGTACTATAAGTGTCTATTAGGAAGGCGTGACCACGTTCACATTGATTTTGAACTAAATGAACAGAGAGGTTTATACCAATCAGAATCCCATAGTATTGGATAATACGACTTCGGAAAATGATGTAGAAAAGTTAAGAAATTTCGATATTGTATTGAAACATATTGTAGTGTCTTTGGAAAGACTCTACTGTAGGTGCACAGGAGAAGGGGGAAGAGTTTCTAGGAATAGATAAGGAAGGTGTTGAGAGGTATGTGAAAAGGTTATGAGGCAAGTTAGTAACAAGAAGGAATGGTTTAACAGAAGATCCGCTAAAACAAGGGTACAAATATTAAAGGCTTGGAGGAAATGGCGAAGAAGGGGAGAGAGCAGCTTATAGGAGAAATATATAGAAAGGAATGAATATATAACATTCTTGATCTTTTCCTAACTTCTAATTCTTCAGCCTACTCTGTTTAACTGTTCTCTCCGTTGGGATACTCCGATCACAATCTCATTTATGTAACCAGTCCTATCTGTCCTGTCCTACTGTCGATGCAGTAATCGTTGTTGAGTCGCTGGAGGTCCTGGTGATGGCTCTCGAGGCGCTGCACGAGGAGACAAAGCCTTTGGGACTTGAGGTCTCCTAGCTCAAGACCAAGGTCCAGGTGTTCGGAGGCATACTAGATGAAACAGTACAGTCTGTTCATGCGTGCGGCGAGGACATTGAGATCTTGGAAAGTTTTACATACCCTGGTGGCGCAGTCCATAATGATGGCGGGTCACGTCAAGAAGCCTTACGGCGGATTGGCATAGCCCACGGTGTTATGAACTCGCTCAGCACGAGTATTTGGCGTTGTCGGTACCTGTGCAGGAGGACAAAGATCCGGATCTTGAAGACGCTTGCGATCCCTGTCTTACTCTATGGTTGTGAGACATGGACACTAAATAGCAACTTGAAGAGGCGAATCGATGCCTTTGGTAATAAGTCTCTTTGCAGAATCATAGGGTATCGCTGGGATGATTACGTGTCAAATCAGCGATTGCACCGTGAGACTGAATCGAGGCCTGTTACCTGCATAGTCCGTCAGCGCCAACTTCGGCTATATGGGCATGTGGCACACTACCCTGAAACCAATCCTTCCCATCGGGTTTTATCTGTAAAAGACAATCCGGCGTGGAGGAGGCCAAGGGAGCGCCCACAAGACTCGTGGCTGGGGCAAGTTGATGTTTCCTGTCGATAGTTCCTTGGTATGGGAAGGGAGCCAGTATGGGGACTCGCGCGTGGTGACCCCCGGGAGTGGCGTCGTAGGGTGGGCGAGGCGACACGCCCCCCGGCGTATGCCCCTAATGATTGATTGTCCTATCGCTCCGATGCTGCCTCGGGACCCACCTAAGCGAAGATGCTTCTGGCATTTCAACTCAGCTAAGTGGGAGGTTTTAAGGCAGTACTACTCTGATTTGCATGAAATGATTATTGCTTCCATGTCAGAGACTCATCTCATTGTGCAGAGTGTATAACTGAGGTCATTGTCTCTTGCGTGAAAGCATACATTCCACACACTTTCTCTAATCCCAAAGCTCGTCAACCTTGATTTAACTTTGCTTGTTCTCATGCTATCCTAGATAGAGAGGCGGCTCACAGACTGAACCGTAACCTCCATCTCCTGAAACTCATGTCTTTTATATATCTGCCCGTAATAATGCCAAATATCGATATGTCGCTCGATATGTCGCTCGATATGAAAATTTACGTTTCGTGAGACACATTTGTTATATATGTACATGTATATGACATACTTTGCTGTAGACATATTTTTAATGAAACTGAACCATTATCATGTATATGAAGTACACTAATAAACACAAGCAAGTTAGTTCTTTTCGCAATTGCAGCTACACAGGTCAGTACAGTTCAGCCCAGATTTGATACATTTGCAGATGCGACAACCGCGCTCGGATTTACAGCCACATTTCATAAGTTCAGTGCAAGCTTTTGCAGCTTCTGGTATTGTCGTCCAAAGTGGTTCCCATTGGCCAGCCTGTAGACTCCATCCAAACTCTTCAGGTGACGGTATGGTAACGTGGGCCGTGGACCAGATTCCAGCCTGAAGGATAACTCTCTTGACATGTTGTACCAGTGCATCCTGCAACATAAGTACATGTGTGCATTGCTATAAGATAAACTGATTGGGTATACAGCAAAATCCAAACTTGTCATTTAATTAAAACATATGTTTAATACCCAAAGAAGTACCTTAGTTGGTGGAATCTTTTCAAGACTTCTGCTTTTCTTGGAGAACAGCTCCCGCCTCGCATCGTTTATGTCAACGTCATTGCTTGTCTTGTCATACATGACGATTGTGAAGCGTTCAAGATGTTTAAATTGAGGCGATCCAGTGTCCAACGTTTCGAAGGGGTGATTCCAGATGAAGAGGAAGGCTTCAGAAACCAAAGGGTAGCTTTTCCATGATTGCCAGGCACTTTTTTTGCTCTTCCCAAAGAAATACGAGGTAGTATCACTCCCAGAAAATGCATGGAATACAGGAAGTGCACGGGCGATCCTTTCTCCAAAGTTTTGAGATATGGTGTTGATATTGTGAACACAAAAGTCTTTGCCAACGCCAAATGCTACACAGAGCTCGAGTCAGGTTGCATTTTGCAGGAGATCGAAGAATGTCCGACAAGGATCACTAGCACATCTGTGTCAACCGTACGCACTTGTACTTTCTTGGCCCCGTGCTGAAGAGCATGTACAATGTGAACAACAATCCTGCTGTCTGCTTCCTCGTGTGTGCAGTCTGACATCACGTGACTTGTGCCTCTGAAAATAACTGTGGTGCCATTCGTTATATAGATGCCTTTTCCAGCAGGCCAGTCTGCGTCAGCGACTTTCTGTGTTAGAGATGAGAAGAGTTCATCCTTGTTCGATGAATCCAGCAGAAAATCATTCCACTTGGAAGGTATCTTTGTTTGTGGATTTACCTTGAGACGCACGCCACTGCCTCTTCGTTCTCTGGTGGATGCCTTAATGGTGCTTGGTAGGTATTGGTCCCAGACGACATCTATCCTGTCTCTAACATACTGTAGCTCACGCAAAAGAAACGGCAAGAAAATAAACTGTGCGTATTCACCAAAGGTAGTAGCAGTTGCAGCTGACAAAGTATGGGCCAGGACGGCACCGTCAAATATTTTGCAGTCGAATGTTCTTGGAAGTTCATCTTCTTCACCTTGTTCAATGCACCGGATCAAATCTGACTTTGTGCCCGTCCGAAGTTTTCCATGGTCAGAAATACTGGGGGGGGGGGTACAATTGATTCTCATGCGAGAAAAAGGTGTCTAGATCGCCATCCCGATGTTGATTTGCGATGTACAGTCGACCAAAAAGGCTTGCATCACTTCGAATGGCTGTGAGCTGTTTCATTTTGGAGGTTTTCTTTGGTTTTGGTGTTTTGAACAAATGCAGTTTGTTAATTTTGATTGACACGTGAATAGACTTGCTTTGCTCTGTGAAGACCTCCTTCTTAAATTTGCTGTACGGATCATTTCCAAGAGCTTCCAATCCTTTCATGGCGTCAGCTACTTCCTGGTCGGCGCATTGTCATGTATGAAAAACCAAGAGTTCTGGGCAGTCATCGGAGAATGGATTTCCATACCCATTGATCGTCTGAATGAGGTTGTTTGTTTTCTGCTGGAATAACTTCTGTGCTGACAATCCTTCCTCGTGATGGTGGTAGTCGCGATCGGCATCGTCTGAAGCCAAGTATTCGTTTTCAAAAGATGTGACCACTCGAGTTTGTTCAGGACCAGCGATCATCCATCGCTTCAAGGCCTCAGGTTGTTCAGTCAGTCCGATAGCCCCACCCTTTCCTTTTACTTTTGCATTCTCCTGCTCGTGGGCCTGATCTATTGGAATAGCGGAGAATCTGCGGCTGCCTTTGACAACAACCCAGTGCTTTTCGAGGTCCTCTTGAACACTGACTGGTAGTGAATTCATGTCCCGGATGTGCACACTAACCCACCTGCTGTAATTGTAGCGTTTCCAGGGCGAAGAACATGCCCATCCAGTGATTCCAGCACCTCTCGATAGAGTTGAAAGTTGTTTTCCGCGATGGGCTCTAACTAAGATTAGTACCGTCTTTTCTAATCTCAACACCAGGTCCCAATATTGAAAGGTTGGGCTCTTTTCTGTCATGGACATCTTCCAACTGCCAAAGGCTTTCTCATCATCGGTATCAGTATCAGTCGCTGCATTGAATGCCTCTTGTTGAAGATTTTCCAGAGCGAGAGCAGACACTTGATGCGCATGGCGAGTTCGGGTTATGTGCGATACTTTTAAGAATGACTGTGCTGTACCTGCTGTTACTATACCAGACTCTGTTAATGCATCTATCCAGCCAGATGCATCTAACACATCACCAAGAACAGTCCAAAGAGCTTTTTCCAGATGTAGGCCTCCGAACATGATGACCATCAAATTATCTCCATGCATTGTTGGAAATTTCCACTGTGTGTACTTGCACATGGCAAAGATCGGACAGTCGCATGCCAGAATTGGTATTTGACCAGGATTCAGAAATTGAGTGATATTCTGTATGATGCTCAGCTTTCTCCACAAAGAGCGGCAATAATGCTGTGATTGCTGGCAATTCATTTGGTTGAGGCTGACGTGATGCATGATATGCAGCCCATGACAATGATTGTTCTCGCACTAAGTCCTGTTGCAGTAGTTCAGATGCATGTTGAATCCACCCTTCCTCTTCGGCATTGGCTTTCTCTATGTGATCAGCAAAACCGGACGTTGTTGTATGTTCTATTGTGGGTACTTCTGTTGTTGTGGGCTTCATGTAAACCGCAGGAACTATAGAATATGAATCAGGAAGAACCAGACTTTTTGCTGAATTTGAAGTTGTGTTGGACATGCTAACAGAATGATTGCGTATAATCCCAGGATGGTCTTTTGTTGGCTGCTGAATGATGCTAATCCCTGTTCCATGAAAGGACCCCTGTGCTGTCGTTGATGACGGGTTATGTTCCAGATTGTCTAACGCGCTTACTGTGAACAAACCTTTTCTCAACTGGCTTGGACACAATACTCCATTGCTTCTATATTGTTCACACTGTGAGGCAGCAAGCTCGTTTTCAACCTGCATGCCACGTTTGTATGAGACACTTATCCCTAGGTTGGCCATTTGAGTAACTAGTGTCCTGCTTCTAGTTTGAGTATGTAACCTTAGACCAACATATAAAGGTACTGGTGGCTCACGGTCTGGAGAGTAACGCTGATGTTTTGTCTCAACATTTCCTTTCTTCTTGCAGTTGTGAACCAAGAGCTGTGTGAGTGTCAGACATGCTTGAGAGTCATTTACTGAACCTGCTAAATTTGGGCCATAGATGAGCATTGACATTAACAATCTTGTACTGGGCGTAATCTCCTGCTGACACCCAGGATTGAATTCGCCACCGAATGCTATCTTTTCTTTCAGAATTTCCTCCCTATATATCTTGGCAACTCTAGCAAACAACCTAGTTTCTTCGTCATAATCATGAATCAGGAAAGCATCTTTGAGTAGTTGCTGAATGCCTGCTGGTGAATGCCAGGATAATGCTTTTCCCATCAGATTGCTCCTCTAGTCCTTGCTGGCAGAAGTGCTTCAGGATTTTGTCTTTTAAGCGGGTTTTATGGATGGTGATATCAATGCCGCAGTTCCTAAGTCTTTTCTCAAACATGTTGTGTAAGTTTGACAGTTTGAATAGGTACTTCCCCTCCTCGGCAGATTCTTCCATGTACGTTACAAGTTCAACAAATGCTCTTGAATTGACCATTTTGGCTCGTTGATCCAGCTCACGTTGCTTATCTCTTGTTGAACTATTCTGCCGCCTGTAACCCCGATAGTCATTTCGGTACTTTGTCAGACATTCTAAATGATACTTGAGTTCATTTGAGACCAGATCCCGACACAGTATTTTTTAAAGTACTTTACCGTCTTGCATGTCGGTGGCCATTAACTTTAAATTGTATTCTGCGCATTTAGTTGCATATTCATGCAGCTTTCTGGGGCCACTCTCATCACAGAATAAACAAGTGTTCTTGCTTGATCCCGTTGACCGACGCTTTGATCGCTGGGATGCGCTGGCACCTGGAGCTTCCTCATCTTCTTCTTGTTTACGTTTTCTACTCAGCTCTCGTTCAAGCTTACTTTTATTAAACTTTTGGTGGCATACCCGATGCCAAGAAGCTTTGTTTTCTGCAAAACGTTCTGGGGTGCCATGTTTGTCAAAATCAACGTCAACGGGCAATGCATCTATCTTTTCGAACTCTCTGACATTGTCAAGAAAGTCCTTATAGACGTCGTCAGCATTGCGGTTCTGTCTATTCTTTGGACATGAAAGAGGTGCAGTGTCTCTATTGTTCTGGCAAATGACACAAATTGTCCAGTCCATGGTGTGATGTTTCACTGAGCCGTAGATTCAGAGCTGTTGACAAAACAACCTGCAAAAAAAAGAAATAGACATTATCCAACAGCCCCATAATATAGTTAAAATATCGTTAGTAAATCTTGACTATTATGCTTATCCTGTATTCTTACAATAACTTATCTATTGTATTAATCAAATCCTTAACCTACTTGATTTTAGATCTTAGCATCATCAATCAATCCTGTACTGTGTGGATAAAGCTTGACATAACTAAAACGACGTCACAGTAATAAATACACGCAAAAATAGAAAACAAAGGTCATCACGTCCAGATGAAATCTTTTATGAGGGCACTAGACAAAGTGAAATATACAGCATCAAATTATCAATTTGCCTACAAGTAAACACATGATATACGAAAGATGATATTCAACATCTAACACATTTATTTGAGGACAACAAACAAGTCATTAAAACATGTCTCAAGAAACGTAAATTTTCATATCGAGCGACCCATTTTTTTCTACATGTGACCATTATCTTAGTTCCTGATGATCTAATGCAAAAGCTGATGGTTCCAAGCGACTCACTGGGCATCATTACCTACAAATAGATAGTTTACACATGTTTTTAAGTCCAATATTAACCAAGTTATCATTATTTATCGATTTTTTTCCATTTTTCGGCCGCCATCTTGGATTTTGACCCATAATCACATGATAATATGGTCCGATTTTTTGGAGCAAAAGAATTTTTTATTAAGTATATCCATAGGTAAACATAAAAAAAAATTGGCACTTTTGTCCAGCGTGTCACGATGTTTCCCCTTATTCCCCTCACTAAGCCGGGCGAATTTGCTATAAATCGCCTGTTTTCTACCAGTAATTGTAAAAAAGACTGCTAAAGCTATCAAGAAACAAAGGAAATCATCGTTCGGTTTAATCTTTCGTCTACGTCACGCAATATCATCTAACGCTCTAGGTGCTCTGGTTTCTGCACAGGGAGGAGAAGAAGTAAAGTATTTTTCGCCTCTCGCGAGACTGACTTAGCAGATGTGTGTTCCAATGCTTGCGCGCGGTGAAGACATCGGCTCCTTATTCTACCCATATACTCTGTATTGATTCGTTTAACAGATTTTTTATTATTATTATTATTACCATAATCAATATTATTATTATTATTATCATTATTATTATTATTATTATCATCATTATCATTATTATACTTATTATTATTATTATTATTAGTAGTAGTAGTAGTAGTAGCAGTAGTTGTAGCAGTAGTAGTAGTAGTAGTAGTAGTAGTAGTAGTAATGGCAGTAGCAGCATTAGTAGTACGTATTAGTAAACCGGCAGTATCATCACGACCTTCCTCCTTATCTATCCCCTCCTGCCTTCCGTAAGCCTTATCTCTTATTTGTTTTGGTTCCCTTCTTCTCCCTTGTTCACTTATTATAACCTTAATTACTTCCTTCATCCCATATTCTCATTCTATCCCCTTCCCTCTCTCTCTCTCTCTCTCTCTCTCTCCTCTCTCTCTCTCTCTCTCTCTCTCTCTCTCTCTCTCTCTCTCCTCTCTCTCTCTCTCTCTCTCTCTCTCTCTCTCTCTCTCTCTCTCTCGTCTCTCTCTCTCTCTCTCTCTCTCTCCTCTCTCTCGTCTCTCTCTCTCTCTCTCTCTCTCTCTCTCTCTCTCTCTCTCTCTCTCTCTCCTCTCTCTCTCTCTCTCCTCTCTCTCTCTCTCTCTCTCCTCTCTCTCTCTCCTCCTCTCTCTCCTCTCTCTCTCTCTCTCTCTCTCTCTCTCTCTTTTATTTTTTTATTTTTTTAAAACTGTTAGCACATTTGGTGTTATTAGAGCTAAAGCTCTAGGTTTTATACTAGAACTATCTATAGCTACATATAATATAAAAAAGACATTTTATATTTGATAATAATTTAGGCCATCAACCAGCTGTTCACCACCTGCTTAAAGTCTTGTAGCGAGGCGTGGTGGTGGAGGTCGGTTTGGTGAACTAACTGGTTCCACAGACGGCCGTAGAGGGGTAAGAAGGAACGTAGGTGGTGCTCTGTTCTGGAGAAGGGCACAGTCACTTGCTCCTGTCTGTGTGGAGCGACACGGGTGGAGTGAAGGGTAAGCGGGGGCCTGGGGAGCTTGATGGCTGCCAGGTGGGGCGTGTGGAGATTTAGTGCCTTGTGCATCACACATAAACCTGCCACATCCCTGCGCTCCTGGAGGGGTTGGAAGGAGTCAGACGCGTGGTGGGGACGTTTGTCGTTAACCAGTCGCTGGGCTCTTCTCTGGACGCGGTCTAGTGTGGCCAGGTAAGAGGGCGGGCAGGAAGACCATACTAGGGGGGAGTATTCCATTAGGGGACGTACCTGAGCCTTGTACAAGACCTCAAACCCCTTGGCATCTAGAAGGTGGGAGATGCGCCGGACACAGCTGAGTCTCCAGGCCGAGTTTTTAGTAACTCTCCTGGCATGACTGGTGAAGGTCAGTCCCGCGTCAACCTCCACCCCAAGGATGGAGATGGATCTCTAAAGGGGGAGATATCTGCCCTCAAGCCGTATGTCCGGTGCAGGCAGGTTGGCGATGTCTTGCCTGCAGGAGATAAGCAGAGCCTGGGTTTTGTCAGGGGCCAGGCTGACCTGCCATCGACTACTCCAGGTGACGATGTTGTCCAATGCTAGTTTGATACGGCACACCGTGTCCTGCCAGTCACGTAGCAGGGGCAGGCAAGGGTGCAGTCATCAGCGTAGGCCTGGACCTCAGGAATGAGCTGGAGAATGTCATTGAAATAGACATTCCACAGAAGAGGCCCGAGTACGCTGCCCTGCGGGACGCTGACGTAGATGGGTTGCTGGCTGGATGTGTGGCCGTTGATCACCACCCATAAGGTCCTGTCTTGGAGGTAGTCCTGGATGAGCTGCAGTAGGGTGCCGGGCACTTCCAGGCTCCTCAGCTTGGCAGCGAGACCTCGTTGCCACACCCTGTCAAAGGCTCCGGCGTTGTCCAAAGCCACGACAAAGGTGTCCATTCCTCTATCCAGCGAGTGGTTCCAGGAAGCAGACTGAAGGAGGAGCAGGTCTGCAGCTGACCTTCCCTGCCTGAAACCAAACTGCTTGGAGTTGAGGAGATGGTGGGCGTCCAAGAAGGTGTTGATCTTGGTGGTGATGAGGGACTCCAGGATTTTCCCAACAGTGGTGAGAAGGGAAATTGGGCGGTAGTTCTTTGGGTCCCGTTTGCAGTTTTTTTTGTGGATGGCCACCACTCTTGCCTCTTTCCATTGCGTGGGCCACTTGCACACCTCTCTCTCTCTCTCTCTCTTCTCTCGTTCCTCTCTCTCTCTCTCTCCCCTCTCTCTCTCTCCCCTCCTCTCTCTCTCTTCTCCTCTCTCTCTCTCTCTCTCTCTCTCTCTCTCTCTCTCTCTCTCTCTCTCTCCTCTCTCTCTCTCTCTCTCTCTCTCTCTCTCTCTCTCTCTCTCTCCTCTCTCTCTCTCTCTCTCTCTCTCTCTCTCTCTCTCTCTCTCTCTTTTCTCTCTCTCTCTCTCTCTCTCTCTCTCTCTCTCTCCTCTCTCTCTCTATCTCTCTCTCTCTCTCTCTCTCTCTCTCTCTCTCTCTCTCCTCTCTCTCTCTCTCTCCCCTCTCTCTCTCTCTCTCTCTCTCTCTCTCTCTCTCTCTCTCTCTCTCTCTCTCTCTCTCTCTCTCTCTCTCTCTCTCTCTCTCTCTCTCTCTCTCTCTCTCTCTCTCTCTCTCTCATTCGAGATTATGTCATACGAGGACGAAATCCCGCGCCTATATATGTTAGCTCCTCATGAAAAACTGAAGTTTGCAAAGTGTAAGTTATCCCCATATATCAGGAAGGTGTTGTACGTAGAGCTCAAAAGCAGGCGAAAAAAACGAAATTGTAGCACTTCTGTGTCGCAAAATGACAATAACTTCTCACTCAGATTTTGTTGTTGACCGAGGCTTGCGCGCACATGTCGGGACTAGTCCTACCACTTATTTCCATATAGACACCACATATGCAGGAATGCATTGCCATTTAAAGTAATCTATATCTAAACAACGAAAGGTGTCTGCAGAATTCAAAATCGGTCCGGATTCCTGACGACGTACCAGTACGTCACCCGACCAGCTCGCCCACCCGACTTAGGACGTACCATTACGTCGCCCGCCGCGTAGGGGTTAATATGAAATGTCAAAATCTTTCTGAATCTAACTCGTCTCGTAACTTCTGGCATCTAGCTAATAACATCTCAAACAATTTTTCTTCTCCATATTTCCCTCCTAAGCGTCTCCTGAATGGCTGCACAAGTGTCTCATCTATTTCTAAAGCTGAACTCTTTGCTCAAACCTTTGCTCAAAATTCCACTCTGGTTGATGTTCCTCCTTCTCCTCCATCCTCTGACTATGTTATGCCTGTTATTAAGATCCTTCGTAATGATATTTCCTTTGCCGTTTCTGGCCTAGATATTCGGAAGGCTTACGGTTTGACGGAGTCCCTGCTATTGTTCTCAAAAACTGTGCTTATGTGTTTGGACCGTGCCTGGTCAAACTTTTCCGTCTTTGTCTAGCTACCTCCACCTTTCCTTCAAGTTGGAAGTTTGCTCACATTCAATCTGATCCTAAGAAGAGTGACCGTTCTAATCCTTCAAACTACCGTTCTATAGCTTTGACTTCCTGACTTTCTAAAGCTTTTGAATCTATACTTAATAAGAAGATTTTTAAGCATCTATCTTTTTTTTCTCTTTTTTTTTTACATCTGTGCCTATAGTGCCTGTAGGCAGTGGTGACCAGGGCTCGGATGGTAGGCTCTGGAGGTTCACGTGAGGGCTCTGATGGTTGGTCCTCGCCCGTGGTGGCGCAGGCAGAATTCTTATAGTGACGCCTGTGATTAGAGGCTCATGCCGCCCCCCTGTGTCCTCCGATGCACTCGCAGTCGAAGGTAGAGTTGATGAGTAGGGCATGTGGGTGTTCTTAGGCCAGTCGATGGTGCAGAAAGGTTTTGGGTTTCTTCGGGGATCGAACTCGGGTCACCGAGAACGCCAGTCAGAGACGCTAACCACTCCGCTACCGCCTCCCCGATCTGCTCACAATCTCCTATATGATCGTTAGTACGGTTTCCGCATAGGGCGATCTACTGGTGATCTTCTAGCTTTTCTAACTGAATCTTGGTCATCTTCTTTTAGGGTTTCGGTGAAACTTTTGCTGTTGCCCTGGATATATCAAAATCTTTTGATAGATTCTGGCACAAATCTTCATTTTCCAAACTACCCCCATTCGGTTTCTATCTTTCTCTCTGCACCTTCACCTTAAGTCTCCTTTTAAATCGTTCTATTGCAGTTACTGTAGACGGTCATTGTTCTTCTCCTAAGTCTACTAATAGCACTCGGTAATAGCGGATAAATAGTCGGTAAATGACCGCCACGATGGTCAAGTTGATAGCGCGCTGGTCTCCCATTCTGTGATAGCCAGTTCGAATCCTCACTGCTCCCGGGGATTTTTCACTGACAAATTCGGGCGGTTACTGTTCCCCCTAATGTTGGTAATAATGAGCTCCAAGTTCGCACTGGGAGGGTGAAACTGGCGATCGCGAGTCCGACTCAAGTTTACAAGACCATCGGTGAATAACACACACACACACACACACACACACATATACTTACGCACATAATTATGCACATACACACCGCCTGCTTGGCCTAGTGGTTTAAGAGCATATCTGTGGTAGCGCATTCGATCTCCAATCGCTCCCGGGGATTTTTCACAATAAATGTGGGCAGTTGTTGTCTGCCTTGAGCAAGGGGATCGTAGGGTATGTGGTGTGTGACGTTCCAGCCTTACACAAAGATCGGTCAGCACGACCTACAAGCTCTTTCCGGGAGGGTAGGGAGGTTTCCTGGCGATCACGATTCCAGATCGCGTGGGCAAGACTGTAGGTGAATAACACATATGCCACCATGCAGAAATAGAGTTAATCCTGGACATAAGGAAGTTGTTTAGACTAAACTTATTCTTTATATAGGTTTATTCGAACTACGTATGTCATTCCAGTCTATTAATTAAGTCTCTTTACCTGAAATTAAAAGCAGAATCTGGTCTTGCAAAATAGCTCAAGACAAGATATTGAAGCGGAAAAAGAACATTAAAAAACTATCAAACCAATATGGAAATATGGAAGCCAATATGGTAAATTGCGGTTTTTAAGGAAACCATTTATGTAAATGATATCTCTGGTTGTTTAGGGCGCGTAGGGGGTGGGTTGAACTTAATTAGGAATGCTAATTAGCGTTTCCTTAGGCGTTTTACACCAGGTCAATGAATTTGTTTTTAAGATTTAATCATTTATCTGTTACCACCAAGAAATCGAAGGTAATGATATAAAGGAAATCTAGCATGAAATATTAAAGGACGTTTGAAAGTCTTGCTTTTGATATATTTGTTTTATTGTGTATTCTTGTCCTCGTGCTTACTTATTTTTCGTTGGCTTAAGTGTATAAAATATATGTTTACGTTAAGAAAAAAGAGCATTTGTAAGACTAAAATCTTATTAGAAAATCTTTTAGGATTCAAAGTGCAGAGTATGATTTCTCCAACTTTTTTATTGTTGAAATGCTTAGAGAGTATGACACACACACACACACACACACACACACACACACACACACACACACACACACACACACACACACACACACACACACACACACACACACACACACACACACACACACACACACACACACACACACACACACACACACACACACACACACACACGCACGCGCGCGCGCGCGCTCGTGCGATATGGTAAACCAGAAAATTTCGACGAATTAGATGATTTCTTTCTCTCTAACAATGATTGTTATCATATTGTAAGTGGTGAATTTTAACGCTCATACCGATACTTTGTCTGATATTGCACAAGTGGATGAAGACAGTGAGGGTAGTTTATCAAAGGAGGAGGATATTTAGACTATTTTAAAATTTGCAGGTTTTTCAGAGAACATATGTAATAAAGCACGGATGGTAAGAAAGTTTTTGAATTGTGTAAAAATGATAATGCGGTAATTTTCAATGGGAGAATTGGTGATGATTGTGGAGTTGGAAAATATACTACTACTTACAGTACAACTATAGATTACGTTATTGGTACGTGGAATGTAGTTCAGTGCATAAATAAGTTTTAAGGTATTAGATGTTGACCCATTAGATGTTGATATTCAGATGTACATTGTGGTTTGTATACCAAGTTAGAATTGTCATGTATGGTAAGACAAGTAAGCAAGTGACTAACAAAGCCTGTGTGAGACGTCGAAGATGGAAACCTGAAAGAAAAAGTGAGTATGAGAGAGGTGTTGACGTAAGCAGAGTGAATGAGTTGGTTGATAGAGCTGACGACTTTTCTATTGATAACATAAGTCAGCAGTTGAAGCATGTATTGATAGATCCTGCACTCAAGATTTTTCCGCAGAATAGTAAAAGTAAATATGTTAAAAAGAGTAATAATGTAAACATGCAAGGGTATGACAAAAAATGTTTTAATAGCAGGAAAAAATGTCATAGAGCTAGGAACAAACATAATAGGCATAAGAGTACAGTTATATGTACGGCTATGATTAAAGTAGAA
>JACEEZ010019671.1:146691-161691 GCA_016584305.1 Chionoecetes opilio
CCCAAAAAACCCCTGTCGAAAAAAGGCCCAACCAGGGCTTTGAAAAAATTCCAGCCTAAATTTTCCCGCATAGCCCTGGAGTACCACTGCTCAAAAAACTCTTGGAAAGGCACCCAAAACCCCAGGGAACCCCCCGCCCAACTTTCCCTACAGTTTCCCTTGAACCACCGTAGAATTTCCCTCCTTTTACACACTCAACATCTTTTTTCCCCCAGCGCTCAGGCAGACGATGGGCTTTTTCCCTTGATCCCCAGCACTCAATTCTTGTCACTAAAAAAAAACCTATCCCCCCCCGGGGTAATCCCGCTTCATACCCCCTTCTTGTAAAGCCCTGCTGTCAAATGCCTAACCGATGTCACCAAAAACCAAAAAGGGTTTTACCTTCGGTTTTAATGATGTTTTTCCTACCTTCCCCAAAACCTCCGTATCACCCTCTTGCAGCCCGAAGACCTGAATTTTGAGTTCGTGCACAAAAGAGGGGCATTGTTTCCCTTTTTTCCCTGTGGGGGGGTCCATATCAACTCCCTTTCCCAAACAACATAAACTACCTTCCAAACACCAGAAACAAAAATTAAATTACAAAATAGCTTTGAATAAACACCCTATTTAATACCCCAATTATTTGTTGAGAAAAAAGAGTATTGTAGACTGAAAAATAAAAGTCCCCTGGTATTGACAACTTTATTAATAAATATATAAAAGCACTCAAGATCTATTTTGTCCTTTATATTTAAACTTTTTTAAATACGACCCTTTGAACAATTTTTTTTCCAAACGAGTGGCTAACTGGTTTTATTGTCCCTCATAAAAAAAAAGGGGAGAAAAAAAAAACTATACTAAAACACAGAGAAATTTACTTTTTAATTGTATGGAAATTGTTTACTTCCCTCTTAAACGACGTCTTTTAAAAAGTACTCTGAGGAGAATCACATAACCAATGAACACAGGCTGATTTTGCAGGGAAAATTCCATTGGGTTTTAGTTTTTTCCAAATGTGTTGTTGATTTGTTTAAATGTAAAAAGAGAAAACTGCTTTGTTTGTCTGTTGATTAAAAAAGCGTTTGATATGGTATAGAAGGAGGGTTTATGGTACAAACTTGAATGAAATAATGTTAATGGTAAAATATAAAATGTCATCCGTAGTATGTACTACAATGTTAAATGGTAGAACAAATATATGATAGGTGTACATGTAGTATGGGTGACAGGGAAAAAATGTATCACCATTACTCTTCGCTTTCTGTGCTAAAGATTGAACAGAAACACTTATATAAAATAACTGTAATTTTCTAAATTTCAATGATAAATTTATAAATGTTTATTTAAAGGTATTAATGTTGAGTCGAGACGATACGGTTTTTTACTGAATGATAGCAGAAAACATGAACCCCCGGGGTAACAAACCCCCTTTTAGTTGTTCTGATTGGAAGTTAAAGGTAAACTGTAGTAAAACCAAGATAGTTGTGCTAAATTAGAGGTAAAGTTCAAACCAGTAATTATAGTTTTCATTTAGGTGGAGAAGAAATTGAGATAGTTAGTGAGAATAAGTACTTGGGTATACTTTTTAATTATAATGGTCGGTTTAGGAAAGGGGAGCTGGAATGTAAGGAACAAGCAACCATGGCCATGGTAATTGGTACTTCCCGTAAATATGATTTGCCTGTTGATATACAAATTAAAATGTATAACACTATGATTGTACCATATGCATGTGAAATATGGGGTAATGATATTGTAAGGCAATTATAATTATTACATATAAAGTTTTTGAGGCATGGTTTGTATGTACATAGGTATACAAGCACGGACATTGTATATGGTGAGCTTGGAGTGTATTCACTGGAAATAAGTATTAAATGTAGGATGATTCGTTTTTGGTCAAGATTAATTATGGGTAAAAAATTCAAAATTGAGTTATGTTATTTATAATTGTTTGTTACATTTACATTTGTCTGGTGTTTACTCATCACTATGGTTGGATTGTATAAGGAACATATGTAATGAACGTGGTATGTCAGGGGTGTGGCTGTCTCAAACTGTTGTTGATAGAAGATGGTTTAATTAAACAAGCTGTTGAACAGAAGCTAACAGATCTTTGGATAACAACTTGATATATAAATTTAGCAACAAAAAACCTTTGTAGTAGTTATATAATGTATAAATAAGTTTATGGTACTGAAGAATATCTCTAAAAATTATGTAAAACAAGTCGTATTTACATGAGTAAGTTTCGCACAGGAAATAATCAATTACTAATAATTACTGGTAGATATCGTCAAATTATCAGGGAAGAGTGTTACTATAATAAATGTAATGGTGGACAAATAGGGGATGAGTACCCTGTGCTGCTCCAGTGTCAAAACCAGGATATTGTTCAGTTAAGAAACAAATATATACCTGATCAGTATATAGCAAACCCAAATTAATTCAGATTTACTTTCTTGATGCAAAGTATAAATAAGAATTTATTGAATAATTTGGCACAATTTATCAAAGGTGTTTTGTGGCTTTTTAGGTAACTAAATAGAGATAACTGATATGTAGTTACATTACCGAGGAGTTGTGCTCCACACTTTTTCTGTAAAAGTCTGAGCAATAAATGTATTATATTATATTATATTATATTCACACACACACACACACACACACACACACACACACACACACACAACACACACACAAACACACACACACACACACACAAAACACACACACACACAACAACACACACACCACACACAACGCGCGCGCACACACACACACACACCCACCACACACACACACACACACCACACAACACACACACACACACACACACACACACACCACACACACACACACAAAATACACACACATACACATACACACGCACACACTCACACACAAACACACACACAAACACACACACCACACACACACATACATAAACACACGGATTCGAACGGGTTTGAAGAATTGGAACCCTCAGTTCCTGCTAGGATTTCGAGGTCACAACTTCTCGGCTTACTTACCGTATCAGGTATCATTGATTATTAGATGGGGAACAGGGGCTACAGCAGGAAAGGAGGCAAAACCCAAATTGTCCTTTTTTCTGCTTGTTTTCCTCTATTTTTTCTCGTTTTTTTTTTCCCCCACTTATTAGCTTTCTTATGACATCTCCTATTCTCCGTCTTTTGATTCCCCCTCCACCACCCTATCCTCCCTCCCCTCCTCTATAGGCGTTACAAAAGTGGTATTATCCCTATCCCTATTTCAATGTTTTTTATCCGTTTATATTTCATTGCAGTTTGGTGACAATGCCATAGATGATCAATCGGTCTTGTTTAATAAGTGGTCTTTTGTCTCTCAGGCAGTTAGTCATTATGTCAGTCAATCACAGAGTCAGTATCTGTCGTCCGAGTCATCTTCACATGACTGAAGACAACAATTTATATTTTATTGTATGATTGTTGTTTTAGCTCTGCTTCTTAAGGAAATACGAACCACTGGTGTCCTTAAATCCACTGGAAATAAGTATCAAACGTAGGGTGATACATTTTTGGTCACGAGTAATCATGGAAAAAAATGCCAAATTGAGCTACATTATTTATAAGAGTTTGCTACAGTTACACAAGTCTGGAGTTTACTCATCACTATGGTTGGATTGTATAAGGAAAATATGTAATGAGTGTGGTATGTCAGGGGTGTGGCTGTCTCAAACTGTTGTTGATAGAAGATGGTTTAGGCAAGTTGTTGAACAGAAGCTAAAAGATCTTTGGATAACAACTTGGTATATAAATTTTGCAACAATAAAACATTTGTAGTAGTTATATAATGTATAAATAAGTTTATGGTACTGAAGAATATCTTTTAAAATTATGTAAAACAAGTCGTATTTACATGAGTAAGTTTCGCACAGGAAATAATCAATTACTAATAATTACTGGTAGATATCGGCAAATTATTAGGGAAGAGTGTTACTATAATAAATGTAGTGGTGGACAAATAGGGGATGAGTACCATGTGTTGCTCCAGTGTCAAAACCAGAATATTATTCAGCTAAGAAGCAAATATATACCTGATCATAATATTTCAAACCCAAATCAATTCAGATGTATTATGTTGATGGACAGTAGAAATAGAAATTTATTGAATAATTTAGCACAATTTATCAAAGGAGTCTAAAGACTTTTTAGATAAATATACACACACACACACACACGCGCGCGCGCACACATACACACACACACACACACACACACACACACACACACACACACACACACACACACACACACACACACACACACACACACACACACACACACACACACACACACACACACACACACACACACACACACACACACACACACACACACACACACACACACAGACACACACACACACATACACACACACACATACACACAGACACACACAAATTCATATATTCTTGGAGGGCTTGCATGTATGCATTTGTGCGTGTGTGTGTGTGTGTTTGTGTGTGTGTGTGTATGTGTGTGTGGTGTGTGTGTGTGTGTGTGTGTGTGTGTGTGTGTGTGTGTGTGTGTGTGGCTTGTGTATGTATGTATGCAGCTTCTCACTTAAATATATGCAAGCACAATATATCATCCTTGCTGTCCCTTCTCCTGCATCCTTCTTCCTTTTATATCTTCACCTCCCTTCTTCCCACATTCTTTCAATTCATTTACCTTTCCTGCTCTCATTACCTTCTCTCTATTTCCTTATATCTCGATTCTTTATCCTTCTGTGTCCATCTGTCCTTCCATCTGTCCATATGTCCATTCTGTACTTCCATCGTTTTATTTTCGTCCTTCTTTTCACTCTGTTTTTAATCTTCTCACTTCTTCCGTTTCTCACAATTTTCCCTTTTTTCAATTATTTTCTCCTATCTGCAGCACTGCTCACTCTTTTTCCCTTTCTTCCTAATCCTCCTATCTCATTTTGGTCATTATATCCTCTTTTCGTCATTTTCAACCCCAGTTTTCCTTTCCTTTTCCTTTCCTCTTAGATGTTCTTGATTCCTTTATAAATATTACCTCCCCTCCTCCTCCTCCTCCTTATCCTCATATTTATCCTCCTCTTCCTCCCATGCATTCAATTATCAATCAATCAATCATTTGGGGCATACGCCGGGGGGCGCGTCGCCTCGCCCACCCTACGACACCATTCCCGGGGGTTACCTCGCGCGAGTCCCCATGCAGCCTCCCTTCCCATACCAAGCAATTCTCGACATGAAGCATCAACTTGCCCAAGCCACGAGCCTTGTGGTCGCCTCCTCGGCCTACTCCACGCCGGATTGTCTCTTACAGATACAACCCGATGGGAAGGATCGGTTTCAGGGTAACGTGCCACATGCCCATATAGCCGTAGTTGGCGGTAACGGACTATGCAAGTTATAGGCCTCGATTCAGTCTCACGGTGCAATCGCTGGTTTGACACGTAATCATCCCAGCGATACCCCTTGATTCTGCGAAGACACTTATTACCAAAGGCATCGATTCGCCTCTTCAAATCGCTCTTTAGGGCTATATTCAAGAACTTTTCTCCACCCGTTGTGTCGGGCCGCGGCATACAGGAATCATTTGAAAACATCGACTCGTCGCGCTCCACTAGTTGCATTGAGTCAGCTGATTGCACATCCCACTTCCATCCCGCTCTGCCTTATTCCATCCTATTTCTTCCCAGACCATTACAGGTGAGTTTTCAACATAACCGAGAGTAACATGCATACCTTGTGAATGCACACGTGTCATAGTTAAGGTAAAATCAGGTCCAGGAGGCCTTATATAGGTGTGTGAAGTTGTGAGGAAGCCAGGCAGCGGCGGGAGGATGGAGGTCAGCCATTGTGTGGAGCAATACTGGCGGGCCCTTCAAATGTACTCGCAAGCATAATTCGGGCCCATTTTTTCTGCACCAACGCCTCAGACAAGAGGCGAACACTAACTAAGCTATTATTTTAATGTCAGAAATGATAAATTTCACTAGTAAAATGTATTAGATATGTATAAAACAGTCAAAATACTGATGCCGCTTTGAGCTTGCTTGTGTTGGTACGACTGTCAAATATCCACCAGTCGGGACAGTTCTTGTAGATGCAACCAGTGGAGGTACGACGGTGGAGAATCTCCACCGGCCGGGATTTGACGAGCATTCTTGAATATAGCCCTTAGTGTCCATGTCTCACAACCATAAAGTAGGACAGGGATCACAAGCGACTTAAAGATCCGATCTTTGTCCTCCTGCACAGGTACCAACAACGCCAAATACTCCTGCTGAGCGAGTCCATAACACCGTGGGCTATGCCAATCCGCCGTAAGACTTCTTGACGTAACCCGCCGTCATTATGGACTACACTACCAAGGTATGTAAAAATATCAAAGGTCTCAATGTCCTCACCCCACGCATGAACAGACTGTACTTTTTCATCTAGTAAGCTTGCAAACACCTGGACCTTGGTCTTGAGCCAGGAGACCTCAAGTCCCAAAGGCTTTGCCTCCTCATGCAGCGCCTCGAAAGCCATCACCAGGACCTCCAGCAACTCAGCAAAGATTACTGCATCATCGGCAAAAACAAGATCAGTGATCTTGGTGTTACCGAAGGATGCTCCACAATCACTTTGATCTACAACTTTGCCCAATACCCATTCCATACAAGTGTGGAAAAGTGATGGGGCAAGGACGCACCCTTGCCTCACTCCTGTATTCACAGGAAAGAAGCTGAATAAACCTCCCCCACACTTCATAGCACTCTCAGTCCCAGAGTACAGACCAGTCATCAAACCAATAGTCCTTGCAGGAATCCCGCGAAGTCGCAGAAGGTCCCAGAGTGACTCACGATGCACTGAGTCAAATGCCTTCTTGAGATAAACATAGGCTGCAAGCGTCCCCTGTCGAAACTCACGTCGGCGTTCCACCAGGACACGAAGCGCTAGGCAATTATCACAAGGTAAATATTTCTTCATGTAATACTCACTGATCGCCCCAGGAACAGCTACACAACCAAGGGACGACCAGGCGAAGAGCATGGACTGAAAAGCGGCTCAAGTACAGGCAGCCACAAGCAGGAGGTGTAAACAGTATGGCGGCTGAGTGTCAACAACTTTATTCTCACCAGCTGGTCAGCACAACAATTAGTGAAATAAGTGTAAATATCCCTAATCTATCAAATAAAGCAAAGAAAAAATAAATGAATTAATAAACCCCAAAAACCCCAAGGTACAAACCCAACATTCTCCCCACCATAGGAGTATACAGATACTCCTATACTTGAAACTAGAAAACCCCACAATACACATAAATCAAACATCAAGGTACATCTAGCAGGGGACATCAATATTATTTTGAAAATTAATACTCCACAACTCTAAATTATATTCACAAATCCAGCTTAACAGGAGCTTTTACCACACGTCCCCATGTGCTATATTGCACGGTAGGTTGCACAACAGGTTGTGTTTCACCCAAATCACCCGCAACCTCATTAGCAGTGACAACCTGAGGCTCCCCGTTGTTCGTAGACTGATTCTTGGGTACCAAATCATCAGCAGATACAACCCCCGAAGGGAAAATCTCCATGTCATACAATTTTTGGACAGGCCTACAAATAACCCCCCTGGAAGTTTTAACATTAACACTCCTAACCGCTCCATCTTTACCAGGAAATAAGTCAACAATCACACCAATAGGCCAGGACAGTCTGGGGGTATTTTCTTCCTTGACTAACACAACAGATCCTGGTTTTAAATCACATTTAGGCCTGAAACCTTTACAAGTAGGAGGTAAATTTGTAATATAATTAGTCATCCACAAATCCCAAAATTTATCAAGTTGTTTTTTGGCGTACACTTTCATGCAACTTCAGGTCTTTAGAAGTAACACTAAGATGTTGGTCATTGATCATCTCCAGTTGGAAACCAGCTGTACGTCCAATTAGAAAATGAGAAGGTGTTAAGAGTTGATCTGCAGTCTCCTCACCAACATAAGTTAAGGGTCTAGAATTAATGCAAGCTTCTATCTCAAGGAGAGTAGTTTCTAGTTCACATCTTGATAAACACTTAACCCCAAGTAACTTTCTCAGAGCCAGTTTTACAGATCTGATCAACCGCTCCCACCAGCCTCCCCACCAAGGAGCATGAGGTACAATAAACTTCCACTGAGGAACTAATGGGCCAAAGCACTTTTGAATTTGATTTGATACACTAACAAAGGTCTTGGCATTATCAGAGTAGAAAACAGATGGAAGGCCTCTTCTTGCCGCAAACCGGCGGATAGCAAGCATACAATCAATTTGAGACAAGGAGTCTGTCAGCTCTAAGTGAACAGCCCTCACCACAGCACAGGTGAACAGTAATATATACAACTTCTTGGAAGGCAGATCCATACAAAACAGGGGCCCAGCAAAGTCAAGACCGGTTACAGTGAAGGAGGGGCACAGTTAACTCTCAGCTTAGGTAGTGGGGCTACTGGCTGGGAGCAGGCTCTGGAATCATGTCTACGACAAGTTATACACTCCCTACATACAGTTTTGGCAAGCTTCCTCAGACCCACAATTCAATAACAACTTCTCAGAGTAGTCATAAGGGTGTTAACACCAGCATGTTTAAGGAAAACATGTTGAAAGCAAATCAAAAGCTTAGCTATGTGACCTGAGGGAATTATAATTGGGTGTTTGCTCTCATAGCTGATACTAGCATGTTCTAGTCGGCCCTTAACTCTCAATAGGCCATCATCATCTAGAAAAGGGTCAAGTGTTCTTAAAGGAGAACCTTTGGGAAGAGGCTTACCTTGGGTTAAAGCACGAATCTCATGAAAATATTTCTCTCTTTGAATACAGTGATACACTAGGGTCTTAGCTTTCTCCAACTCTTCATATGATAAGGGACCAGAGCATCCAATATTTCGACCTTTACAGTTATTGATGAACCTCATCACCCATGCAACAACATGTAGAGTCTTGGAAAAATGACTCCATCGAGCAAAATCAATTACAACAGGGATGGAGTCAACAGCTACACAAATCAAATCTCTACTTTCACTGGAATACTCTTGGTGGATGAGTAAAGATGCTTCATCTTGCTGCAGGGTGATAAGGGGTTAGACAACCATGTAGGACCATTTAACCACAGAGTACATGTTACAATATCTTCAGCATACACACCTCGGGAAATAAGGTCTGCTGGATTGTCCTTCCCAGGGCAGTGATGCCATTGACTAGGTGATGTAAGCTCCTGAATCTCAGTTACTCTGTTTGCTACAAAGACTTTCCATCTACTAGGATCCCCCTTAATCCAAGATAAAGCAACCTGAGAGTCTGTCCAGCAGTACAGGTGTACATCATCAGCCAAGCGAAGGGCGGATTTAACAAACACAGCCAGTCTTGCGCAAAGTAAGGCACCAAGCAATTCCAATCTAGGCAATGAAATTCTTTTGACTGGAGCCACCCCTTCCCCTGGACACAACAAGAGACACATCAAAGTAATCATATGTAGAGGGAATTCTCAAGTACACACAGGCTCCATACCCTTTCTCAGAGGCATCACCAAAAGCATGCAGTTCTAAACCAGTCAACAGTTTCCATGAAAACCCAGGAAAGTAACAGCGTGGAATGTTAAATGACTGAAGAACTTTGAGACCCTCAACCCATTTTTTAAACTTTCGCAACCAGTCTTCCGGTAATGTCTCATCCCAGTCAAGACCAAGCCGCCAAATGTCTTGAAAGAGAATTTTAGCGAGCATAATACAGGGCTAATGAGACCAAGAGGATCAAAAAGTCTTGCAATAATACTGAGAACAGCTCTTTTAGTAGATATAAGATCTTGGTGCAAACCTACATCAAAGCATTCAAAGGCAAAGTAATCCAAGGGCAAGCACCACTGCATTCCAAGGACCTTGACTATGCCATCTCTACCCTGCTCAAGGTTCTCATAGAGTTTATCGGTCAAAGATTTGCAATTAGAGCTCCATTTAGAGAGGGACATACCAGCTGTAGCTAAAATAGACTTTGCCTCCGTGAACTTAGCACAGCACTCATCATCACTATCAGCTCCAGACAACCAATCATCAACATAGAGGTTATCCGTCAATTCTTCTACTACTTCCAATTTAGGAAAAGTTTTAAGATGATGTTTTACTGTAGCGTTCAAAAGGAAGGGACTACTCTTGTTTCCAAAGGGGACCCGAAGAAATCTCATGGCGCGAACAACACCTTCACTCTCCCAGAGAAATCTGTGCACATCTCGGTCCTCTTTCTGAACAGAAATCTGAAGAAAAAGCCTTGGTTATGTCTCCAGTTAATGCAACAGGCCACCTTCTAAACCTCATGAGAACTTCCACAAGATCAGGGTTGAGAGAAGGACCAGCTTCGAGGCAATCATTTAAAGAAATACCATTATAGCTACCTGCAGAGGCATAAAAAACCGGCCTGACTTTGGTGGTAGCACTGCTTTCTCGAACCACAGGGCGATGTGGAAGGTAGTACGTAGGGTACAAGCTGACCATCTCGGAGGGAGGAACTTCTTCAATGATCCCTTCCTGTTCATAACCCTTCAGTACTGCATCATACTCCTGTTGCAGCTGAGGATTCTTCTGAAATCTATGAGATAAATTTAACAACCTCTTTTTTGCAAGCCTTTCATTGTCAAGGAGTTTACCTTCAGCATTATCAGACTTCCAAGGTAGAGCAACTTCATATCTATCGTTACTAAACTTTACGGTCTCAGAAAACCTTTCAAGAACAGGATTAGGAGAGAGATCATTAGAAGTAGCTTCCTTGAGACTGATACCAACAGATTCAAGATCCCAAAGGTTGTGTAAGGCAGATTCAGACAATTTACTAAAGCATAGCAGCTGTGAGGACATACCCATTCTGTTAGAAGGAGTTGTGCATGATCCAGATAATACCCAACCAAACACTGACTAAGGGCTACCAATCCCTTGGCCTGCACACAACTGCCAGGAATCATAAATCTCCAATAAGCATCAAGACCCACCAAGATGTCAACAGTTAAATGTCTATTTTCCACATAATCATCAGCTAACAGTACTATATCAAAGGCCTTGATACTCTCAACAGGAACACATGGGCGTAGCAAAGGTGCACATATTGTAGGAAATTCTACAGTCAGTAGAGAATGCCTAGAACCATTGCAATCCATTAATTTCATGTCATATACATTACAAGGGTTACCTGAAGTACTCTTACATCCACCAAATGCTGAATAAGAAATTTGTTCTGAAGATACCCACTTAGGCTTAATTTTCCTGACAAAACTGCTAGAGATATAGGATCTGTCTGAACCTGTATCAAAAAGTAGGGTGGCTTCAGCACACATTCCCCGTTCACCAAACACTTTAACCTTAGCTGTCGGCAGAACAGTGCAGGTTTGCTTCATGTTAGTTTTATAATAATTAGGGTTGCTGTGGGCCACACCAACAAGGTCAACAGGCCTTTCACAGGAATTTTTCTCCAAATGTTCACTTTCACGTATCCTAGCAACCTGATTTCCATAACCCTTAGACCTCCCTTTGTCCACATCATTACCTATAGGACAAACCAAAATGTTATGAAAACCCCCACACCTGGTACATATTGCAGAGCAACCAAACCCTATGTGCCCTCGTTTAAGGCAGTGGAAACACAACAGTGCTGAACGAATTTTCTCCTTTCGCTCCGGAAGTGAGAGCTTAAGTACACTGTAACACCTTTCACTGGCATGTGGGTTGTTACAGAAACCACACCTGACTGAAGTTACCTCAGAGGAAGTTTGAAGGGCTGAAGCAGAACCAGGAAGCACTTTCCGTCTCTCTGCCTCAGGTTGACTTCTGTCCCGAGTCGTCTTTTCTGTTGTCACATCCTTGAAGGAGTCTGACCTCTCACGGCGCTCTATCTCTTTCTGGAGAAACTGCAGGAGCCAACAGAGGTCACTTTCATGGCCAGAACCTTCCCTTGACCACTCCAATCTAATGTCATGTGGCAAACGACCTAATATAACTGGAGTCAAAAACAGGCCATACTGATCACCATCTACACCTAAAGCCTCCAAACTCCTCACATGTGTCAAAAGTTCATCTTGCAGCTTCCACAAGGAGGCTACATCTCCATCTCCAGCAGACCTGGCAGGCATACTTACTTTAAGAAGAGCCTGTATGTGTGCAAAGATTATCCTCTCCTTTCTACCAAAGCGCTCCTTCAACAAGGTACATGCAACTTTGTAATTGGCTGCCGTGAGTGACAACCCTAGGATCACAGATTTAGCATCACCTTCCAAGAGAGACTGCAAGTAGGTGAATTTGCTTATAACAGGAATGTCCGTTTCACCCACCAGGGCCTCAAACCTGTCCCAAAAGGACTGCCATTCAGTTAACTCACCACTGAACTTCGGCAACTCAATTTTTGGTAGATTGACACGTGTAGACAAGGATTCTATAAAGTTACTGTCACTGCGAGCTGCTGACTGCCGCTCCAATTGCTCAACTTTATCAAAACTCACTAGCATCTGGGCAGCTAACACACGCGGCTCTCTTACCTCGCGGCGGAACACGTCAGCGGCCTCGATGTCATCCTGTAACAAGTTAGGATCACTTATCTCCAATTCCAATTCTCCCTGCGCCTCGTCTAGGGCAGCCAGACGCTTGTCGAAGTCCTCCACGGCATCATCCAGCTGCACTTTGGTCACATCAGGGACATCAAGTAGTGTCCTCAAGGCACGGGAGCTACGTGTCGCCCACCCCCGACCAGCTGTCCGGTGTCTTGATAGCTTTTCGTCCAAAGACATCTTCGCCAATAACGTACAGGATCACTTGAACACACAGTATCCCGGGTCTGGGCACCATTGATCGCCCCAGGAACAGCTACACAACCAAGGGACGACCAGGCGAAGAGCATGGACTGAAAAGCGGCTCAAGTACAGGCAGCCACAAGCAGGAGGTGTAAACAGTATGGCGGCTGAGTGTCAACAACTTTATTCTCACCAGCTGGTCAGCACAACAATTAGTGAAATAAGTGTAAATATCCCTAATCTATCAAATAAAGCAAAGAAAAAATAAATGAATTAATAAACCCCAAAAACCCCAAGGTACAAACCCAACACTCACGATATAGACACACACACACACACACACACACATACACACACACACACACACACACACACACACACACACACACACACACACACACACACACACACACACACACACACACACACGTACACACACAACACACGCACACAAACACACACATATATACACACACACATACACACACACAACACATACACATGCACGTACACACAAAGACACACAAACATACACACACACACACACACACACACACACACACACACACACACACACACACACACACACACACACACACACACACACATACACACACACACACACACACACACACACACAACACACATACACACACATGTGGGGAGGCGATAGCAAAGTGGTTAGCGTCTCCGAGTGGCGTTCTCGGTGACCCGAGTTCGATCCCCGACGAAAACCAAAATCTTTCTGCACCGTCGAGTGGCCTAAGAACACCCACATGCCCTGCCCATTAACTCTACCTTCAATTGCGAGTGCATCGGAGGACACAGGGGGGCTGCTTGGGCCTCTAATCACAGGCGTCACTATAAAAATCCTGCCTGCGCCACCACGGGCGAGGGCCAACCATCACAGCCCTCAAGTGAACCTCCAGAGCCTACCATCAGAGCCCTGGGTCACCACTGCCAACAGGCGATATAGGCACAAATGTACAAAAAAAAAAAAAAAAAAAAAAAAAAATACACCTGAACGCCTGAACGGCTCAGTGGGTTAGGGCGTCCGGCATCATTCAGTGAGCCGGCTTTCGATCCACGGCCCCGCTCATTCCCGGGGATTTTTCCAACGAGAAATTCGGGGGGGTTAATGTCCCTATTGAGCAAGGGGATGGGGGTGTGTGGTGTGTGAGGTCCCAGTATTACACAAAGATCGGAAATAATGAGCTCCAAGCTCGCACCGGGAGGGTGAAACTGGCGATCGCGTGCCAGCTCACGTGGACAAGACCATGGGTGTATGACAGTGACACACATTCACACACACACGCAGAACCTTTCACTCTTCTCTTTTTTTTAGCCTTGTTTCGTGTAGCATAAATGAGGAGTAAGAGTAAGGAAGGGGAAGAGAAGTAAAGGGTAAGGGGAAAAAGGAGAGGAGGAAGAAAAGTAGGAGGAGGAGGAGGAAGAGAAGGAGGAGTAGGAAAGCTGATCAAAGTCCTGAATTAATGAGGAAGCAGCCAGTGGAATGAAGGGTTATTGGTAACTGCAATATTGATAATAATGATAATAATGATAAATATAATAATATTGGTAATAATGTTGATAACAATAATTGTAACAATAATAATGATGCTATAATTAGAAATAATGATAATGATAATAATAAAAAGGATAATGAATATTCATTATGACAAATAAAATGGTGTGAGAGAAAAGAAAAAGACTTTTGATCCGATTATGAAAGAAAGGACGTGTGTCTCCGAATACCTGCTTGATTATTACGTGTCTTTTTTTAAAGCTCCTTTTGGATGCATTTTCTCTCATATTTCTTACTTTTCTTTCATTTTCTATCTCTATATTTATTTGCGTTATTTGTTATTTTTCCATCGGAGCTTCCTTTACTATCTACATATCTGCATCTCGTAATACGCAGACAGAGAGTAGGAGAGGGAAGTGAAAGAAGTGAGTGGAAACTTAGATAACAATAATTTTTCATATGTTTTTCATTCCTAAACGTACCTAAAAAACCCTTTTCACAACTTAATACCATCATCACCATACTCGCCTCCACCACCAACAACACCTTTTTGTACAACTTTGAGAAATTCGTTGCTCAAATTCACTTGCTTCCAAAGACCACTACCGCCTTCCAACACACTTCATTCCCCCCCCTCACCACCCATCCACCCCGCCCTCATCCTGCCTGCCTTTAATCCAGGGCTCTCTCCCCT
>JACEEZ010019671.1:176691-181691 GCA_016584305.1 Chionoecetes opilio
ACCTTGGTTTAACTCTGCTTGTTCTCATGCTGTCCGAGATAGAGAGGCGGCTCACAGACGGTACCGTAACCATCCATCTCCTGAAACTCATGCCAATTATATTTCTGCCCGTAATCATGCCAAATCTTTACTTCAACTTACCAAAAACTCCTTCATTCATAGAAAATGTCAAAATCTTTCTGAATCAAATTCCTCTCGTGACTTCTGGCATCTAGCTAATAACATCTCTAACCATTTTTCTTCTACATCTTTCCCTCCTATGCTTCACCCAGATGGCTCCACAGCTGTCTCATCTATTTCTAAAGCTGAAATTTTCGCTCAAACCTTTGCTGAAAATTCCACTCTGGTTGATGAAAGGCTTTTTCCTCCTTCTTCTCCACCCTCTGACTATATTATGCCTGTTATTAAGATCTTTCGTAATGATGGGTTTTTTTGCCCTTTCTGGCCTAGATCCTCGGAAGGCTTACGGTCCTGACGGAGTCCCTCCTATTGTTCTCAAAAACTGTGCTTCTGTGCTTGCACCCTGTCTGATCAAACTTTTCCGGCTTTGTCTATTTACTTCCACCTTTCCTTCTTGCTGAAAGTTTGCTCACATCCAACGTGTTCCTAAGAAGGGTGACCGTTCTAATCCTTCGAACTACCGTCCTATAGGCTTCCTGCCTTTCTAAAGTTTTTGAATCTATACTTAATAAGAAGATTCTTAGGCATTTATCTGCTCACAATCTTCTATCTGATCTTCAGTACGGTTTCCGTAAAGGGCGATCTACAGGCGATCTTCTAGCTTTCCCAACTGAATCTTGGTCATCCTCCTTTAGGGGTTACGGTGAAACCTTTGCTGTAGCCCTTGACATATGAAAAGCTTTTGATAGAGTATGGCACAAATCTTTAACCCGTGGGCTTCGGCAAGCCTTCCGGAAGGCTCTGCTGAGCGACTGCGGTAAGCCTTCCGGAAGCGCAATTTTCAATTGCATACAAAAACCGCGTCAACATTCGTAGAAGTCTACAAACTGTGTCACATATACGCCTTAATGTTAGCCCTCGATAACACACACCACCATCTGCCTAACTACGCTGTACGCAGAGAGATACCACTCCTTGGCTTTTTCCCAAGATCTTGGGATTTCGGTCCTGGCGTTGGGATATTTTTTGTCTATCTTGGGACTTTTGGAGGGATTATTCAAGTATTTCTCCAGTAGTTTATCTCAAGGTACGGTACACCTATGCTTACCTTGAGATAAACTACTTGAGAAATACTTGAATAATCCCCTCAAAATCTTGGGAAAAATCCCAAGGAGTGGCACCCCTGATCTGACCTCAGCAGTCTCTCGCCAGCGGTTTGGTGCCATTTGCGCCAGATATTTCAACTCCCGACCACAACCACACCACAACCCCATACGTTTGGGTTAAAAATAGATATATTGCCAGATGCGGATTTTTACTAACGTGACGTTGATGTGATTTTCATCCAATTCTGTAATGGTCACTCTTATTTCTCACATCCCCGCACTGGTGGCACTAAAAAAATCTTTGCTCCCGCAGTTCCCGGGTTCATTTCCAAACTACCCTCATTCGGTTTCTATCCTTCTCTCTGTACCTTCATCTTAAGTTTACTTTCAAACCGTTCTATTCCAGCTACTTTAGATGGTCATTGTTCTTTTCCTAAATCTATCACTAGTGGTGTTCCCCAGGGTTCTGTCCTATCACCCACTCTCTTTCTATTATTCATTAATGATCATCTAAGTCTAACTCAAAGCCCTATCCCCTCCTACGCTGATGATTCTACCCTGCATTTTTCAACGTTGTTTATTAGCCGTCCAACTCAACAGGAACTAAGTGATTCACGGAGAGATGCCACCGAGCGCCTAACTTCTGATATTTCTATAATTTCTGATTGGGGCACAGCAAACCTTGTTTTTGTTCAATGCCTATAAAACCCAATTTCTTCAACTATCTTCTCGACAAAACCTACCAGATAACTATCCCCTCTTTTTCATTGACAGTCAACTATCTCATTCTTCTACAATGAACATTCTTGGACTATCTTTTAGGTGCTCTCACAGTGTTGCACAAGGCCCAGGTGCAAGACTCTTTACACCTCGCAGGACCTTGGGTCCCGTGGAGGAGGTCAGAGCGCGCTACGAGAGCGGTAATGTCAGGCGATCTCCTCCTCGAAGCCCCGAAGATCCACACCGCGACGTGCCAGCGGGCCTTTACTTGGGCCACAGCAACACTGTGGAACTTTATGGCTGAGGTAGATGTCAGGGCCCTGCAGCATCCAGCAGGTGAAGGTGACGGCCCACATATGGTGCCGCACACACCTGCCGTAGTGATCCGTGAAGCGTGGTGTGTACACGTTGCCATATCAAAAGCGTGTGACAAGTGCTTGTGACAAACAATAACTTTTTAGCCAGGTGGTGATTCTTGTTTTTTGGTTTTTTTTATACATTTCATAAATCTATCTCCTCTGTCACTTTTGCACCGATATTTTTGTGACTTGCACATTGAATACTTTATAACCTAACAACAAAAACTGTAAAAAAATACTAGAAAAAACTAGCTCACTTAGTTGTAAAAAAATGCATGTGGAAATTCGGAAACCAGAAATTCTTCCCAATGACATTCTAAAAATGTCCTCTAAATATAATATTCTTCTCACAGTTGTATTCTATGATCAAGAACTTACCCCTAAATTTGTATTGCACTCATGCTAAAGATAAAGGAGCAAATATCATATATAACTTTTTAAACCTTGTTGTGAGACCATGCGATTAATGTTGTACCATTTTCGTGTCATAGTGTCATAACATACATTTACCGTGCCGTAAACCTGTTAATTTTTGTTTCCAACCGGGCCTTAGGGTTCAATAATCATATACTAATGCTTGCCCTTATGATCTGGCACTTGGGCCACCCCTTAGAAAGGACATTATACTAATATACATATATACATGCATTCATACATTATACATATACAGAAATATCATGGGTATATTTCGCCTTTCTTCGCATTTGCATCACATGCACTTTTTTACTTGGGCATGGTGTCTTGAGGAAGCTCTGTGTACAAAAAGTGTTCCAAAAGTAAGTGGGGACTGACTGTGCAAGGAGTGTGTGCACGGAGAGCAAGCAAGAATCAAGTCATGGCTTGTTATGTGTTTGCTCTCAATCTGAGCGCGCCGCTTAACAGCCGCTCCCGTCCTCCTCCTATGCAGGATAAGTTTCCAGAATACGCGAGAATATATTGGTATGTGACTATTTTGTCATAGTTATTGAAAACGTGTCATAAAACCTACTATCATCAAACACACGCTCGGCGGCGTGCTATGCCCACCCGGTGGGTATCTAAATTCCTCCGACCTAGGACATTTACATTTTCAGATATTGAAAAAAAATTAGCAATTCCTAGGCCAGATGAATTTGCCTGACAGTATAACTCAATTTCATCATTGTTTGACTATTTTCATAACATACCCTAGCGAACTCTCCCCTTAACCCAAACCCGTATCACCACCTCATCGTTTTTCAATCACCCCATAGGCTTTATTATATCAGACATACCTTTTCACTCAGTCACACCACACACCACAGTCACTAAATCAGTTACATTTTCTCAGTCAATCCACTTCAGTTCTTCTATAAGTCATGCTTTCTCACTTATTCACCCCACAGTGGAGTCTCGATTGACGCGCCTGTATAGTATGTGATGTCACGGCAATGGTGGACGTTTTTTCGAGCAATTAACTTTTTCATCACTTTACAGCACGTAATCAATTTATTTTGTGGAATTATATAAGCTATACCACTCTACAAACCAGGCAGAACACATTTCTTAAGCCTTCTCACAACATACAACTTGTCTATTGTACATACCTCTATAACTAAGTTAGTGTGCCTCTCTAAATGTTGCAATCATATATATATATAGTAATCACATGTAGCCACAAGTAAAATTAGTAGATTAATATCGAATGTACCAAGGAAAATACTGATGAAATATAGATTTGTGGAACATCATAGTAAACGAGAGAAAAAAATCTGACATGAAAGTTTTGTTTTTTACGTACAGATTCGCAGACTTCTTTTTTTCCTCCTGATCCGCTTGTTAGATCTGTTCTTTTTCCCTCTTCCTTCTTCATAATATTTTTCCTCTTTCCTCTTTTTCCTTTTCTTCCGGTTCCCTTTCCTTCCTCCACCACCTTGAGATCCTTACCGGGGAGGGAACTGTTCGGAACAGGTAATTGGGAAAGACATTTATATTTCGGCATGACTGTGACTCATCTGAGAATTATTTGCCGTCCCAGTCTTCTTGCCGCTCCTGATTGGGCTTTGAAGGTCATGGATGAGAGAAAAAGATAGAAAAAGAAAAAAGGAGAAAGAGAGAGATCCTTAGGATAATTGGTCCAGTCATATTTCTATTGTCGCCTCCGTAGTGTAGTGGCTAGCCCGCCTAGCTACGAATCTGTGGGCCCTGGTTCGAATCCGGGCCAGGGCAAGTCGGCAGCCAGCCCAAACAGCTGTTCTTTCTTCCTTTCGCGGTTGATAAATGGGTACCTGGTGAAACCTGGGGAAGGTAAGTGTGGTAACGGGTTGTCACACAGCACATGCTCAAAGGCTAATGTGACGGAGATGAGCACCGACGCCACGCGCAGCATAGCGTATGCCCCCATCTTTACCTATTCGTGCAGAAAGAGATGCAGCTGTAGCTAGATGAATAGACAGGACGACTAAGAAAACATAACAGCAATATGTTCAAGGAGATGCCTCTTTGATGACAGGAAGTTACCTAAGAAAGAAAGAAAAAGAATGAATAATGAATAATCAAAGAAAATTAATGATATTATATATGATAGTAACAATAATAATTATGATTATAATGTTGCTGGTGATAACACTAATGATACTAATGACAGAGGTAAATACAATGATAATGATAATGATAAAAACAGTGATAATGCGTAATTAATTTATTCTTTCACCCGTAACCTATTAGCCGTCTCTCA
>JACEEZ010019671.1:186691-196200 GCA_016584305.1 Chionoecetes opilio
GTATCATCTGGTTCTCGCAGTAAAATTTTACTCAAATAATGCAATCGACACCTCTCCTATTCTAAATTATATTATACTATATTTATCAAAGTCCATAAAAAAAACCCACATTGTGTATAACAAAATGCGTAAAAAATTGAGTATATAGGTAACAACAACTGTAGAATGCTTTGATGGTCATATGTATATATACGAATAATGAAAAATATATAAAATAGGAAACAGTTACTCTACAGAACTGCTTCCATGCCCAGTGACACAAATTTTGTACCGCCTCCGAGACTGTACTAGATTGACGGAGTTGTTGGCAGCAGGAATTAGGTAAGTGCGAGATACGATCGCGCAGGATTCGGGTTAGGTACGTCCTCGAAATTATTACTATGTAGATGTCAATAAGTTCGAAAATGCCAAAATAAATGGAATTTAGTTCGAAGTGTCTTAGTTTGAACAAGGATCTCAATAAGCCAGAATTGAGATAATATTTAATGTAATTAACTATAATCTAACTTAACCTAACCTACTTAACCTAATTCACGTACTTATTACCATGTACGTAGATACTACGTATGACCAACAAAAATTTTGAAACTTACACACGATCCCATTTCCATGTCCTTGCTCAAATGTGGAAATAGGTTCGTGGGAAACAAGTTCGCTGATTCTTCAAACATATTTCCACGTATTTATTTATGAAATGTTAGCACAAACTTGTTGACACATACCACCTTCCTCTTCCCCATCAAGAAGGTTTAATAACTGACGATCTAGCGGTCTAGCGCATGATCAAGATCATGATTGTTATGCCTATGCTAATGACCCAGTGAGTTTTCAGTTTACTTTAATTGTACTTTGGGGATGATCCATTTTCCATTGTGGTGGGATTTAGAGTGTAACAGTGTTAGATAATAATGTAGTCCTATAATGATATATTATGTAGCCTATTACTACTGTTGTAAGGAAAAATGCTATTATATATATATTATCAATATGAACGTGTAATGCTTTGTAACCTGAGATCTCGAAATAATGTTTAAAGGCGAGAGGAAATTGAGTAACCAACCGCTGGAAGTGTGAGAGAGAGTGTTTAGGGACGCTGTGTTTTCGCCCGGAAGCGACACATACACAGAGTCACAGACACAGAGGGTAGCCATAGAAGAGGGAGACAGTTGAGTGTCGTTGAAGAAGTGGAGATAGTTGTGTAGAAGGTTATGTCGAGCTGATAGGTAAAGAAACTGGGATTTTGAGGCATTGAACAAAACAAGATTTGCTTTACCCCAATCAGAAATTATAGAAAGATCAGAAGTTAGGCGTCTGTAGCATCTTTCCGTGAATCACTTAGTTCCTGTGGAGTTGGACATCTAATGAATGACGTTGAAAAATGCAGGGTAAAATCATCAGCGTAGGAGTAGATAGTGCATTGAATTAGACTTAGAATATAATCAATGAATAATAGAAAGAGAGTGGGTGATAGGACAGAGCCCTGACGAAAACCACTATTGATAGATTTAGGAGAAGATCAATGACCGTCTACAGTAGCTGCAATAGAACGGTTAGAAAGGAAACTTAAGATGAAGGTGTAGAGAAAATTATAGAAACTCAATGAGGGTAGTTTATAAATTAAAGATTTGTGCCAGACTCTATCAAATGCTTTTGATATTAAGGGCAACAGCAAAAGTTTCACCGAAACCCCTAAAGAAGGATGACCAAGATTCAGTTAGGAAAGTTCGAAGATCACCAGTAGATCGCCCTTTACGGAAACCGTACTGACGATGAGATAGAAGATTGTGAGCAGATAGATGCTTAAAAATCTTCTTATTAAGTATAGATTCAAAAGCATAAGAAAGGCAGGAAGTCAAAGCTATAGGACGGTAGTTTGAAGGATTATAACGGTCAACCTTCTTAAGTTGAATGGTTGAATGTGAACAAACTTCCAGGAAGAAGGAAAAGTGGAAGTAGATAGACATTAGACAAGGACGGAAAAGTTTGACCAGGCAGGGTGCAAGCACAGAAGCACATTTTTTGAGAACAATAGGAGGGACTCCTTCAGGACCGTAAGCCTTCCGAGGATGTAGACCAGAAAAGGCAAAGAAATAGATGAGACAGCTGTGGACCCATCTGGATGAAGCATAGGAGGGAAAGATGAAGCAGTAAAATTGTTAGAGATGTAATTAGCTTGATGCCAGAAGTCACAAGAGGAGTTTGATTCAGAAAGATTTTAACATTTTCTATGAGTGAAGGATTTTTTGTCAAGTTAAAGAAAAGATTTGGCATGATTACGGGTAAAAATATAGTGGGCATGAGTTTCAGGAGATGGATGGTTACGGTACCATCTGTGAGCCACCTCTCTATCTTGAACAGTATGAGAACAAGCAGAGTAAAACCGAGGATGACGAAATGACGAACTTTAGGATTAGAGAAAGTGTGTGGAATGTATGCCTCCATGCCAGAGACAATAATCTCAGTAATGCGCTCTGCACAAATAGATGGATCTCTGACACGGAAGCAATAATCATTCCATGGAAAACCTGAGTAGTATTGCCTTAGGTACTCCCACTTAGTTGAGTTGAAATGCCAGAAGCACCTCCGCTTAGGTGGGTCCCGAGACGGCACCGGAACGATAGGACAGGTTACAGAAATAAGATTGTGATCGCAGGAGCCCAACGGAGAAAAAAAAGTTTCACAGAGTAAACAGAAGAGTTAGTAGTTAGGAAAAGGTCAAGAATGTTGGGCATGTCTCCAAGGCGGTCAGGAAAACGGGGAGGATGCTGCACCAGCTGCTCTACGTCCTGAAGAATAGTATAGTTGTAGGCTTGTTCACCAGGTTGGTCATTGAAAGAAGATGAAAGCCAAAACTGGTGATGAACATTGAAATCACCAAGAATGAAAATTTCTGCATAAGGAAAATGAGATGTGATGTGCTCCACTGTGGATGTTAAATAGTCGAAGAATTTTACATAGTCCGAGGAGTTAGGTGAGAGATATACAGCACAGATAAATTTAGTAAGAGAGTGACATTGAAGTCGAAGCCAGATGGCAGAAAATTCTGAAGATTCAAGACCGTGGGCACGAGAGCAAGTGATGTCGGTACGCACATATACGCAACAGCCAGCTTTGGATTGAAAATGAGAATAGAGACAGTAAGAGGAAACAGAAAAGGGACTGATGTCAGTGCTCACAGATACCTGTGTTTCGGTAAGGAAAGAAGATGAGGATTAGAGGAGGCGAGGGCATGATCTACAGATTGAAAGTTAGATAGGTTAGAAGGTTAGATAAGACCACGAATGTTGCAGAAGTTTATAGAGAGAAGGTTAGAGGAAGTATCAAGATACCTCGAGTCGTCACCAATAAGACGGTCCGACCTGGGAATATTTGTGGTCCCCTCCCCAGTTAGGGAATCCGAGACAGGGTATCTTGTAGCCATTTTGAAATTTTGTATGAAGAGAGTGTAGGGATGTAAGGTGTATGTACTGTAGTGTGAGTAGCAAGAGGAGTTGTCTATAGAGTGCAGGCTGCAGCTACGCTCTTGTGTATCTGAGACACTAAAGGATATGGACAGAGATGACACGAGAAGTTTCAACGACAAGTCTGCAGCACCCACTCGACCCCCGTAAATACCTTACCGGGGATTTTCCACCACGGCAGCAGGTGTCTGGCTGCCTACTCCTTAAACTCTCTAAGGCGAATTTTGGTGAGGAAGCCGCAAGAAGCCTGGCTTCTCCCGGCTTCTCTCTCGCTTGCGTGCCTCGCCAGAACGGCTGACAGTTGCTAGCTTCTTGTCGGGGCTCGCGCGCTCGGCGATAACAGCTGATAACTGTATACAAAACAACCACACAATGACGATTGATTGATTGATTTAATGCCAAAAAAAGGTAAATGTGCACACAATGACGAATTGTCATCTTCAACTCATATTCAACCACATCTTCTCTCATAAACATACTGAATTAAACGCAATGTTAGTCATTTCCACAATATATACCTATCAGCTGCTCTACCTACCAATTAATTTTTTTCATGTCCATCAACAGTAATGTCATGCATACTTAGATATCTTGCAATGTTTTGTGGTGGCCATTCTAAGTGGATGATGATGAAGCTTAAAGGTTTATGGTATACTACTCTCGTATACCAGATTTCTCGTCCCCGTCGGCGAGTTACAACATTTTCACGTTCTCAACAAGTGTGAGAGATCTCTAAGAACCCAAATTGGAGCATAATGCATCAGTGAAAACGTTTCCGGTCTGCTTTTGATAGCATAATTAGTAAAATTAGAAAAACAACGTCTGGTGTTATGGTTAAAAGACTCGCTTAAGTTATTTCACCAGACTTGACGTTCTCCTCTCGTCATGTCATACCATTTTAGCTCTATTAGTGTGGTCCGAAAGTTAAGCCCGTGCTACTAAATGTACAACTTATGCTAATTTGTGCCGTATTATCAGCGAAATTCTGCAAAAACTACTACACGTCACAGGGACTGTATCGTCAGGCTGATAAGACATGATCATTCTTTCACCAGTTTTAAAGTTGTCCTGTCATGTCATTAACCTTGTATATTCTTATACGTGGTCTTAAGGTAAGTCCATGCTTCTGAATGTACATCTATGTGCTTACTTGTGTCCTGTTATCTGTAATTACATTATTTCTACGACGATACTATGTTACAAGCCCCGCGTGGCCCGCTGTTGTGCGAAATATTGTCAAGGCGCGAAATCCTGTAAACCCCTCCATTCATCGCTCTTATTTCACTGGTTTTACAGGTTAACTGCTGCCCTGATACATGTTACAGGCAACATCGAGTCACTAGCTTCCCATGAGAACACTTACAAGTAATAATAGTTACTCAAAAGCTTAAAATATCCACGTCAAAAACAGTCAGGTTGTGGGAACAGGAGTATGGTTTTTATCATGTATTATTTTATCAACTATTATTACTTGTAAGTGTTCTCATGGGAAGCTAGTGACTCGATGTTGCCTGTAACGTGTATCGGGGCAGCAGTTAAGCTGTAAAATTAGTGAAATAAGATAGATGAATGGAGGGGTCTACAGGATTTCGCACTGATATGATTTCGCACAACACCGCCATTTGTTGTTTATCTCTGACGTCACGTATCGTGACGTATGAAGCCGTGAGAAGCCGTGAGAAGCGAACCCAGGACCTTGCTTCCTCCGGCTTCTTACGGTTTGCGGCAGCTGGGCAAGCCGTAAGAAGCCGGCTTCTTAAAAGTGCCTCGAGTTAACAGAAAACGCAAGCTGCCAGAAGCCGGCTTCTTGCGGCTTCCTCACCAAAATTCGCCTCCAGAAAAAATCCGCAAGCAGCACAGTAAATCCACGCCAGTGTCCATCCGTGTTGGTAACACTGTTTTAAAGTCCGCACCTGAACGTCAGTCAAAGTTATCCCCTATTTTTTTAGGTTTTTTCCTAGTGACTGACAGGCTTCATGGAAATATATTTGAAATGTTTTATTCCTCTTCAATTTGTTCAGTCCACGGTAGGTAGGAGGTAGACCACGTGGACAGGTTGAAGATGGTTGACGTCCATCTACCCATTTCTTCACCGCCTTCTGTTCCTTCGTCACCATATGTCTCTATACTGTCCCTTACAACCATCGTTCAAGGTTTGTTTCTTCCACTTCATGTTTGTTACAGCATTTGCTGCCTCGTCCTGTGGGACGCCTCAAGTCATGGGGGATTTTACTTGTTTTGTTATATATTTTTGTAATGCTATCATCATTTTCGTCGTGGCACTGCGAGTTTACCCGACAGTTCAAAAATTTGTTCGCATTATTTCTACTCATTTTTCGCTCTCACATTTGTTTTCTCTTTTCATACCTTTTCTCGACTATCGAGTGACCTGCGTGTCACTGTGAGGACACAGTAAGGTGGTGGCCGAGCATATGTTATGTAGTAGTCTAAGTAGTGCCTTATTCGGTACGACATGTTTTCCCGGTGTTGCCCAGTGTTGAATGTTAAACCGAGTCATGGTCAGTCCTCTAGCCACAGCATTATCGAATGTACCGTCTAAACCATTCGCTTGTACCTGATCTCGCTACCTGTTAATATCTCCACATCATGAAATTGCCATCGTTACTACAGCTGTTTCAATGGGCAACTGCACTGACTATTAAGATCCCATTCCAAATAAGAATATAAGAACATAAGAAAATAAGGAAGTTACAAGAGGCCGCGAGGCCTACACGTGGTAGTTCCTGTCACCTAATGTGGTGCCAGGGTTTTTGTGGGTTGTTGCTGACACCTTTAAATGAATGATATTAACTTGTTAGAATTCTACATTGATTACAACTGAATTGAGAATTGAAATTTGTCTTATGACTTCACTATTGAATTATAGTACGAATACTTCTCGCTGTGGAGATTACTGAAATGGGGATAAACTTAAGGTTAGTAGGGGGATATGCTGCCACCAGCTCAAGCGAGTAGTTCTCTGGTTTACTCCCTGAGCACGTTTAATATACATGAGAATTATTGGTAGTCGGGGGATGGATATTTAGTATTACACCGAGTGAGGCTGAAAACTCTTTTGGAGATGTGGGGAAGTATTTCCATAACACGGAATAATCATCTGGGGTTTTACAAATGACACAAGAAACTATATTTGAAACATCATCCTATTTATTCATCATGAAATATTATTTCTCTTGTTTGAGATCTTAGACACAAATATAAGCTCTAGTCCGACACAGGAAAGCTCTCTAACCCAACACAGGAAAGCTCTCTAACCCGGCACAGGAAAGCTCTCTAATCCGACACAGGAAAGCTCTCCAATCCGACACAGGAAAGCTCTCCAATCCGACACAAGAAAGCTCTCCAATCCGACACAGGAAAGCTCTCCAATCCGACACAGGAAAGCTCTTGAGAGCATAACCTCCCTCACTGAATCCTATTCTTAGAATTATCATCTACGTATATAACATACCGCTGAACACTTGTAGGTATACATGGAGAATATAAGGGGGGAATGTAAGAGTAATGATGTTGTTTGCGTTCACTTAAACCATGTGACGGGGTTTTTCGTCAGACTGAGACATCCGTCGGAGTCTTGAGTGAAGTGAGTGGGGAGACGACTCACTGGAATGAAGTGAGTGAGAGACTCGCGTTAATAACACTTATAAGGATGGGGCAGGTCTCCTATGCGTTAATGAAACTAAACAACTGTACCTATATATAAGCATATAGATAGATAGATTATAACAAGGAGGGGGGGGGGGGGAATAGGAGCGAGTTACTGAGGTCTTACCTGGAATGAAGTGAGTGAGAGACTGGCTCCCTCGCTGCAGGAACAACACCGAGGTTGGGAGAAGCGGGAAAAATAGGAATGTTCGGATCCTTAGGACCGGCCTCTCCTGAAGGGATTATCAGACCTCGAATGACTCTAATTAGCTAACGAAACAAGTATGCATATAAATTGGCTGCCTATGATGCAGTTCTTTTACTTTGATATAGAAGAATTTAATATGTTTACTCTAATATCCAGGGAAAAGTGTTCTCCCTTTTTCTACAGCCTACGAACATGGTTTTCAGAGCGGCGAGGTATGGGAGTCGGAATAGAAATTTGGTAGACTTTCAATTTAGCGAATAACTCGACTAACCCACCCATTTATGAACGTGATCTGTTACTATTGTGTCTATTTTGAAGGACATTAAGAATCTAAGAGTGTTCCTTGATCTGATAGGAGGGTAAGGAAAGGAGGAAAGTTTTTGAATCTACCAGTTACCGATGATCGCGAAATAAATGTCCCACGCATTTTGACTCGTATCCGGAGTGTATGGGGGAGGGAGTGGGGGGAGGGGGGGGGGGGAAGATAGAAGTGGGAGATAGAAAGATAAAAGATAGAAGGATAAATATTAGGCGAACAAAAGTTTGATTGACCTTAGTATAATAAGGATAACCTGTTCCCCCAGATGTTGGGTCTAGGTAGCAACTTGCCCCAGAACAGTATATGGAGATTGAAACCTTTTATCCTTCTTACAGACATAACCCGGGAATTGTATGATAGGAATTCCCATCCTATCTCTTCCGAATACCGGGCATTACACTAACACTACCTACATCCACCTTTCATCCCCATCCATGAACCTATCGAGCTCCCCTTTAAAGCTCCCCAATGACTCAGCACTAACTACCTGTCTACTGAGACCAATCCATTCATTCACCACCCTATTTGTGAGCCAGTTTTTCCCTATTTCCTTTCTAAATCTACGCTTTTCCAGCTTGAATCCGTTACTTCTTGTTCTACCCTGGTTAAAAGCCGTAAGAACTTTTCCTACCTCTCCTTTATTAAATCCCTTTATCCACTTAAAAACTTCTATCAGATCGCCCTTTACTCTGCCTCTCTCGAGTGAGTGTAATTTTAATAACTTCAATCTCCTCTCATAACTAAAGTTACGCATCCCTTGTATCATTTTGGTCATCCTTCTCTGCACTTTTTCTAATAACACTATATCCATCCTGTAATATGGAGACCAAAACTGAACTGCATAGTCTAGGTGAGGCCTGACTAGAGCCAGATAAAGCTTTAGAATAACTTCCGCACTTCTACTTTTAACACTTCTGGTAATGAATCCTAATACTCTATTAGCTCTATTTTTGGCCTCAATACATTGTTTCCTAGGTCGGAGGTCTGGGCTCACCCTCACTCCAAGATCTTTTTCACCTTCTGATCTTTTCAGCGATACATTGCTTATGGTGTATCTATTACCAGGGGGTTTTCTACCAACATTCATAACGCTACATTTATCAATATTAAATTCCATCTGCCATCTGACTGCCCACTCGTTAAGTTTATCTAAGTCTCCCTGCAATATGTTTACGTCAGACTGTGATCCAATAATCCAACCTAACTTAGTATCATCAGCAAACTTGCTGATATCGCTGCTAATCCCACTATCCAAGTCGTTGATGTAAATCAAAAATAGTAATGGGACCAAAACAGACCCATGTGGAACTCCACTTGTCACCAGTCCCCATTCAGATTTGGAACCATTAATTGTAACCCTTTGTTGCCTATTACTTAGCCAAGCTCTGATCCAATAAAGAACCTTCCCATCTATACCATGAGCCCTAACCTTATTTAAGAGTCGCTCGTGTGGTACTTTGTCAAATGCCTTACTAAAGTCCAGAATATTATATCATAATCCTTATCATTATCTGCCGTCTCATAAACTTTCCTATAAAAACTCAATAAATTGGTGAGACATGACCTACCCTTGGTGAATCCATGTTGTGAATCATTGATGAAACTATGTTTATCTAAGTGCTCTCTAATGTTTTTTGCAATAATAGATTCCAATAATTTACCCACCACTGATGTTAGACTTACGGGTCGATAATTTGACTTTAGTCCTCTGTCTCCCTTCTTAAATATGGAACAACATTTCCTTCCTCCACAATAATGGCACATCGCCTATCTCAGCAGCCGATTTCCCTAAAAATGTGCACTAACGACTCACTAACAACCTCCTTGCATTCCTTTTAATAACTCTGGTCATTTC
>JACEEZ010019672.1:0-50000 GCA_016584305.1 Chionoecetes opilio
AACACGCCCCCCATTTTTTAGTTATTTTTTAAAGGGGGGGGAAAAAAGGGGGTTTGGGGTATTGGAAAAAGTGAAGGGGGGAAGGGAAAAAAAGGGAGAGGAGAGGGGATGTTGACCGCCTTGTCCCTTCCCCCCACAAAGCTCAAGGGGGAGAAACAAGAAATGGAAAAAAAGGGAGAGGCTAGGGAGAAAGGAGAGTGGGATTGACAGCTTTTTTTTAACCCTTCACCCCCCCATAAAGGGCAACCAAGAGGGAAAATGGTCAGGGAAAAGGAGATGGGAAACCCCCCCCCAGCTTGGAACTCCCCCAAACCCCCTAGTCCACCGGCCCCCCCCTACTTGTGCCCCCACCTGGCCCCCCTCCCTTTGTCTCTTCCCCCCCTACCCCGCGCCCCCCTACCCTTGGCCCCCCTACCTGCTCCCCCCCACCCTTTTCCCCCCCTTCTTGCCCCCCCCCCTCCCCCGCCGCCCCCATATCCTGGTCCCCCCCCAACGCTCGATTTTACCTTTGTTTGCAAAAAGAGATTTTTTTGCTATTTTTATATCCCCCCTTTACCCCCCTTTCCCTCCCTTTTTCCCCTCCCCTTTCCTCCTCCTCCTCCTCCTCCCCTCCTTTCCCCCCCTCCTCCCTCCCCTCCCCCTTCTCCTCCTCCCCCTCCCCCTCCCCCCCTCTGTAGTTTTTTCCAGTGATTTACAAGTTTAGATTTATGAGAAATTTTGCCCTAGCGTCGAATTTCCCTTTTTAATAGTATTAGCTACACGTAACTTGCGGGGGAAAAATGTGATTATGAGAGAAGGAATATTATGATAAGTGTGTGTGTTGTGTGTGGTGGTGGTGGTGGTGTGGGTGGTGGGGGTGGGGGAGGGGTGGTGGTGGTGGGGGTGGTGGGGGGGGGGGGGGGGAAAGGGGTGGGGTGGGGGTGGTGGTGGTGGTGGGGGGGTGTAGTGGGGGTGGTGGAGGGGGTGGTGGGGGGGGAGGGGGGGTGGTTGGGGTGGGGGGTGGTGGTGGGGTGGTGGTGGGGTGGAGGGGTGGTGGGGGGGGTTTGGGGGTGGTGGGGGGGGGGTGGGTGGGGGTGGTGTGGAGGGGGTGGGGGGGGGGGGGGAGGGAGGTGGGGGTGGTGGTGGAGGTGGTGGTGGTGGGGGTGGTGGTGGGGGGGGTGGCCGGGGGTGGAGGGGGTGGGGGTGGGGAGGGGTGATGGTGGTGGTGGGGGTGGAGGAGGGGGGGAGGGGGGGGTGGAGGGGGTGGGGGGGGGGGGGGGGGGAAGGGAGGTGGTGGGGTGGTGGAGTAGGGTGGTGTGGGGGGGGGTGGGGGTGGAGGGGGGGTGGAGGGGGGGGGAGGTGGGGGGGGGGATGGAGGGGTGGTGGTGGGGAGGTGGTGGGGTGGTGAGGGTGGTGGTGGCGGGGGGGGGGATGGAGGTGGGGGGGGGGGAGGCGGTGGTGGGGGGGTGGAGGTGGGGGTGGGGTGGTGGGGGTGGTGGTGTGGGGGTGGGGGGTTTTTTTTTTTTTTTTTTTTTTAACACAAAGAACGGGCCAAGGGCACAAAAAAAAAGGGGTAACAAAAAAGCCTGTTTATTTGCAGCCCCATAAGGAAGCAGTAAGAGAATAAAAAAAAAAAAGAGGGGTGACCCAATTTAGTTCAGGAGGTGTTGTTACTCTTTTTTGAAAAGATTTAAGCTGGGAAAGTGGAAAAAAATAGAAACAGGAAAAGAGTTCCAGAGTTTACCAGGAAAGGGGGAAAGAGAAAAGTACTGATTAATTTTGCATTGGGAAAGGAAAAATTTGGGGATGAGAATGAGTAGAAAGTTTGTGCAGCGGGGGCCGGGGAGGGGGGGGAGGTTTGCAGTTAGCAAGTCAGAAGAGCAGTGAGCATGCAAAAAGGGGTAGAAAAGAGAAGAGAAGCAACATTGCGGGGGTGTTTAAAAGATGAAGACAACTACAAAAGAAATAAGAAAAAAAGGGAAAAGTACAAGAGGCCGCGAGGCTCCGGGGTAGTTCCTGTCACCTAAAATACCTACATCCCCTTTTCACCCCCACCCAGAACCTACCAGCTCCTCTTTAAAGCTCCCTAATGATCCGCTTTAACAAACTGTTATGAGCCATCCATTCATCACCACCCTTTTTGTGAAAAAATTTTTTCCCTTTTTCCTTTCAAATCTAGTTTTTCCAGCGTATCGTTATTCTTGTTCCCCTGGTTAAAAGCCGTAAAAAATTTCCCCCTCCCCTTTTTTAAAATCCCTTTATCCATTTAAAAAAAACTTTATCAGACCCCCCTTACTCGCGTCCTGAGTGAGTGAAAATTTAATAACTTCAATCTCTTCTCATAACAAAAAGTTACGCACCCCTTTGTATCTTTTTGGTACCCTTCTCTGCACTTTTTCTAAAAAGGGGCTATATCCATCCTGAAATATGGAGACCAAAACTGAACCCATGTCTAGGTGAGGCCTGGTAGAGCCAGTAAAGTTTTAGAAAAAATTACGCACTTCACATTTTAACACTTCTGGTAAAAAACCCTCATACCTATTAGCTCTATTTCTGGCCTCAATACATTGTTTCCTAGGCGGAGGTCGGGGTCACCCTCACTCCAAGTATTTTTCCCCTTTGATCTTTTCAGGATACATTGCTTAGGGGTTTCTATTACAGGGTTTTTTCCCCAACATTCATAACGCTGCATTATAAATTTTAAAATTTCCCATTCCCATCTGACTGTCATCGTTAAGTTTATCAAGTCTCCCGCAATACATTTACATCAGACTGTGACCCAAATAACCCTACCAAATTAGTACTCAGCAAACATCTGAATCACTGCTAACCCCAATCCAAGTCGTGAGAAAATCAAAAATAGTAATGGACCCAAAACAGACCCTTGGGAACTTCATGTCACCAGCCCCATTCAGATTTTGAACCCTTTAAATGTAAAACCTTGTTGCCCATTTCTTAGCCCAAAATCTGACCAATAAGAAAAACCTTCCCCTCTATACCATGAGCCCAACCTTTTTTAAAAGCGTCGTGGGTACTTTGTTAAAAAACCTTAAAAGTCCCCAAATATTTTATCATAATCCTTTTCATATCTGCCGTTCTAAACTTTTTCCCATAAAAATCAATAAATGGTGAGACAGACCAACCCCTTGGGGAATCCCGTGGAATCATTGATCAAACTATGTTTATCTAAGGCTCCTAAGCTTTTTTCAAAATAGATTCCAATAATTACCCCCCAAGGGTGTTAGACTTACGGGCGATAAATTTTTTTAGTCCTCTGTCTCCCCTTTTTAAAAATGGGAAAACATTTTCCTTTTCCTCCATAATAAGGCACATGCCTATCCAACCAATTTCCTAAAAATGTGCACTAAGACTCACTAACAACCCCCTTGCATTCCTTTTAAAACCCGGGGTACCTTTATCTGGTCCCCCGGCGATTTAAAAATTTTTATTATCTAACCCCCTTCCACCATTTTCCCTAGATCAAAAATATCTTTTGGTTTCCTCATCGCTTCCCTTTTAAATTGTTCACTATCAGGTATCGTTGTGTATCCTCCTCCTTAAAAACACTTAAAAAATAATCATTAACTCTACACATATCCTCATCCGTATTTAAAACCCACCAAGTCCGACCTTTAAGGCCCAAAATAATTTCCCCCTCTTTGTTTTTTATTTCTGATAGAACCCCTTTTGGGGCATTTTTGCCTGCCTGTACTTTAATCTCAAATTTTTTTCTTAGCAACTCGAATTAATTTTTTCACGGCCCCCGCCATACGTTTTTTGTTTTTTGTTTACCAATCCTGCCTGAACCTTAAATAAATGTTTCTTTTTTTCCCGAGTGGTGTTTTTTAAAATTTGGGGGTCATCCCTTTTGGGCTCTTTTTGGACCTTATTTTTATAAAGAATATTTTTTTTCTGTCCGTCAATTTATAGTCCTACAAAGAGGGATAATCCCCCTCAGCCCCCACCATTTTTTTTTTAACCTCTCTAATTACCCCTAGCCCCGACCCATTCCCTGTCAAACCGCTTAATTACTCCTCAGCCTCGACCTCAGTACAATTCTAACCCCGCCAATTACCTCCCGGTGCCCTTTCCCAAACCTTTATAAATTGGGCCCTTTTCCAGCTGTCATGCCCTGTCCTTATCCTGGGAAAAATTTCTTTCCCCTTTCCCTCCCACACCCCCATTAATAAACCCCCGGTGTCTTCTTAATCCTGCATAATTTGGGCCTTTTTGAAATTTGGTATTTTATGCTTTTTGCCCCTTAATTTTCCAATCCCATTTTAAGCTAAATCTGATTCATAATGGTCGCTATTTCTAAATTCCCCCCGACCTCCACATGTAAACTAAATCGTCTCTATTTTTCAGCAATTTGATCTAGAATTTATCTCCTTAGTAGGCTCCTTTATTGTTTATTAGAGTTATTTCCTGGATTTTAATTAACAATTCATCTGCGTGCTGTCACCTATGATTAAAACCCGTCATATCCCAAGATTAAAATCTCCCCCCACAAAACGATTTTTTTGAGGCCTTGTTTATTTTTCCCCAAAAGGAGGAATCCCTTTAATAAGGAGGCCTTTTAACTAAAAAAAATTTTCTAGTTTCCCCCAACCCTACCCAAAACCATTTCTCGTTTTTTTAACTTATTAACCCTAGCTGCATCTTTCTAAACAAATCCCCATGCTCTCTTGCCAAAAAAACCCCCACTCCTTTATCGCTTCCTACTCCCCCGTTTTGAAAGAAATAAAAAATTCACACTATAATCCTTCGGAAATTTTCTTTTTTTAATATTTCCACAGTTTTGTAAAATCAAAATCCTTCTTTTTAATTTTCAAAAATCCCCCCCTTTTTTTTTAGAATCCTTTGTTTGGTTTGAAACCCAAGGGAATTTTTTTTTGTCAAGGGGTTTTCCTTCTTAAAAACCCCTCCTCCCCCCTTTAAGGGGGTCAAAAAATTTTTTTCCCGAAAATCACCCTTGCGGAAGTTTTCCCAAAAGACCCAGGTAAAAGGGCCCCATTGCTTGCAAAAGTGCAGTGGATTCCTACCTCACCTTCGTCAACAAAATCTTGAACCCCCCCCAAGGGCCCCCCCCGTCCCTCCCTTTTTAAATTTTAAGCCGAAAAGAGGAGGGGAGTTTTTGGGGAAAAAGGCCAACCTTTTTGGGGTGAGGAGTGGATTTCCCCCAAAAAAAAGGAGCAACCCACATGGGGGTAACCCAAAGCGCTTGAAGGAAAAAAAAAGAAAAAAAGTCCAACCCACAGGCCCCTAACTCTTAAAAAGTTTTGAAAAGGGAGGGGAAAATTGATTTTTAGTGGGAAAAATTGAATTTCTTGTAGAAAAAGGAATTGAGTGTCTAAAAGGGGGGAATACCCATATCGTAGGGCTGTAGGGAAAAAAATTTGGGGGAGGAGAAAAAAAAGGTTTTTTTTTTGCCCAAGAAAAAATTTAGAAAGTCAGAAGAGGGTAGGACCCTGAATTGTCCGGGAAAATTAAAAAGGGGTTCCCTGGGGGAATTGGAGTATAAAAAGGGGTTTTAAAAGGGAAACTTTTACATTTGGCGTTTTTTTTAAGTATTCCTACAGTTTGTATAGTAAAACCATCAAACAACTCCCCTCTTTTGGGTCAATTTTCCCTTTTCATAAACTAAACCCCTCCTCTCCTCTTCTCTACGAAGTGTACACTTTAGTGATCCCTGCCTTCTTTTGAAACTCCTCTGTTAAGATCGCCAAGTTTCCTTTACCCCGACCCCAGTGTCTAAGCCCGGTTCTCTTGGGGCGGGGCTCCGTCTTTTTTGAGGGTCAATGGATGTGTACGGTCTTTTTCCCTCTTATCTTCCTTGAAAAAAAAAAAAAAAAAAAATAACAAAAAAAAAAAAAATAAGTTAAAAAAAAAAAAAAAAAAAAAAAAAAAAAAAAAAAAAAAAAAAAAAAAAAAAAAGACTGCAGTGCATCTACCTGTCCCTTTCAAGGGATTTCAGACAAGATCGAACTCTTTCCTCGAAAAAGTGCCCCCGTCCCTGCGGTAGAGGTGTGTTAGCCGAAAAAGAGGGTCCCAGCTGTCGAGAAAGGCCGAACCATTGGCTTTGCCAATGAAGTCCCAGATGGCATTCAAAGCAATAGCCCTGGAGCACCACATGTCGTCAACAAGCGTCTTGGAAGGACACCACACACCACAGGGAACCCACCCCTGTCCCGAACTTTTGACCTAAAGCTTACCTTGAACTGCCTTAAAGACAGTCAGTCAGAGGAGGGGAGTTGAATGAGACGAAAAGCTTTTGACCTCAATCTCTGTTAGGAGAGACTGTATGAGGGATCCTCCCCAAACCATGTGAGACATACTCCAACATGGGCCAGATAAGGCCCCGGTATGAGAGCAAGCAATTGAGAGGGAGAAAAAAAGAAAAAAAAGTACGCAGACGCCACAGGGACACCTAACTTCTGAGAAGGATGTTTAGCAGAGATGAGATGGGATATTTCCAGAGTTTCAGATTTTATTAAAGGATAGTCCTAGAATGTTCTTGTAGAAGAAGGAGAACAGTGAGTGTCGATTGAAGAAGAGGGGATACTACCGGGATTAGCTGTTCTGGTAGGTTTTGTCGCGTAGATAGGTGAAAAAAATTGGGGTTTTTGATGGCATTGAACAAACAACAAGGTTTGCTTGCCCAAGTCAGGAAAAAGAAATTGCTAGACAGATCAGAAGTGTAGGTACGCTCGAACGGCATCTCTCCGTGAAATCACTTATGGTCCTGTTGAATTGGACGTCTAACAGGTAGACTCACACTGGGGAGTATTGGCTCACGTATGGCTACGTACAGGGTTATTTTGGGAATACGCGGAAAATCAGTTTTACATTTTTGAACGTTTTTGATCGTGAATGTAAGTTTGTCTTACATTTTCTTAAGTAAACCAAACGTGGAACAATTTTTTGAATTTTTTTTCACAAAAGAAAAAATAACGCACAGAGCTCACGTATTGTTCCACGTTTGGTTTTACTTAAGAAAATGTAAAGAAAAACTACATTCACGATCAAAAAAGTTCAAAAACGTAAAAACTGATTTTCCGCGTATTCCACAAATAACACCGTCACGTAGCCATACGTGAGGCAAAATACGCCCCGTGTATCATTAATGAATAATAGAAAAGATGGGTGATTAGCAGAACCCTGGGGAACACCACTATATGATAGATTTAGGCAGAAGAACAATTGTCCGTCTACAGTAGCTGCAATAGAAACGGTTTGCAAGGAAACTAAGATGAAGGTACAGAAAGAAGGTAGAACCGAAATGAGGGGAGTTGGAAATAAGAATCCGTAGAAAGTCGAATCCGAAGGATGATACAGTGACAGGGAAAAAACATATGGAGAAGGGAAAGGAGAGGATTTGGGAGAGAGAGAGAGAGAGAAGAGAGAGAGAGAGAGAGGAGAGAGAGAGAGAGAGAGAGACAGAGAGAAGATCGAGAGAGAGACGAGAGAGAGAGAGAGAGAGGAGATGAGAGGAAGAGATGAGAGAGAGAGATGAGAGAGAGATGAAAAAACCCTTCTTAAAACAGTAACCAAATAGATCTTCAGAAAAGTAATATACATGATATACTTGTTGCCATATGAATAGTTTGATGCATTTGTTTGTCGATTATCTATCAGAAGACACAACGTGTTAGTAGTTATGTGTACTCTATGTATTACATGGCGTGGTGGTGGTGGTGTGGTGGTGTGGTGTAGGTGGTGGTGAGTGGGTGGGGTTATAAATATGTAATAATTTGATGTTTAATCGTTGTTTATTATGCATTCTGAAGTTATGAAGGTTGTTTTGTACGTTGTTATAATGTGGTGCTTTATTATATATGAGTCAGTACATAATTACTGATTTTATGTGTAAGTTGCCATAAATCTGCTCTCTCTCTCTCTCTCTCTCTCTCTTCTCCCCTTTATAGTATTTCACAAACACAATCCAAAAACAACAAACACAGGTAATGGCGTGAAAAAGGTGTGAAGTGAAGTATTGAAACAATATATACAGCAGCTCCTCCCTCTTCTATCCCTCCTATGTACTCCTCATTCCCCGCTGCCACCTCCTCCGTACCTCGTACCTCGGCTTTTCCATCTCCCCTCACAAGTCCACCTTCCTCTCCTTCTACCTTCCTTCTAATTCCTCCTCCTTCTTCTTCGTTGTCATTACTCTTCTTTATTTTCTCCTCCTTCATCTTTCTCTCGCTCACATTAGCTCCTCCTGCTTCCATCTCGTTCTCATCATTCTCAATATCCTCATCATCTGATTTCTTCCTTTCATCACTACTCTTTTGCCTCCTCATCTTCCTCCTCTTTGCTCTCATCGCTTCCAATTATCAATTTCATGTCTTCCTCACACCCTCATCTCCACCTCCCTCCTTTTCCCATATCTTTTTATCGTTCTCTAATTTTTTGCACCTCATCTTCCTCTTCGTCATCGCTCTATACTTTTTCCTCTCCTCCCCGCCTTCCTCTGTTTCCTTCACCGATTCCACTGGTGACAATATCCATCAACCCAATTACATGAAATAACTTGAATATCTCCACGGGGTGGTGTTGACGAGGACCAAGTTGTTATTTTTCTCCTTCTTCTTCCTCAAAAATTATCGCAAACAAGGTAGGCGGACCATCACTTGTTGACTGCCGGTGTATTCAGGGTGTTATTTGTTCGTATAATCAAGTCAGGAAATGAGCGCAGGCTTTCTTAATAGTGTTGTTAGGTTCTAAAAGCTGAAAATTTATTTATAAATATTATTTAAATGTAGCCCAATATTGTTAACATTTAACCTTAACCCAACAAAAATTAAAAAAAATACACTTATAACAAAATTAACTAAATAACATACGGACCACAGAAATAAACACAAAAATATGACACACGTTACACCAAAATAAGAAAACTTAATATTAAACCTAACGAACAGAGGGGAAACAATCATGGGAAACTTAAGGTTGTCTGACTCCCTGGATCTCTCAAGCTCAGTGGGACGGTTATCCACGATTGATGTGTCAGCAGGAAACGCGAGGTTAGTCGTGGTGGTTTGAGTACCTGAGTGGGAACTGACTTAGGATAATTCGTGAGGCCGCCCCGTCAGCTAGCACTCGCCTCACGAAGGAGTTCCGAGCCGCCCCTTCCGAGACTCTGGAATGTCGGATAGACTGTGGAGAGTTTGATCGAAACCGCGAGTCACTTCCCGGAGGTGTTCAGTGGAGAGGTTGTTTGGAAGGGAACAAGTCTGGGGGATCTGGTTGTTGCCAGCGACGGAGGTGAAGAAGATGGTGGTGGTGGAGGAGGGAACGGGCGTCGTAACAGTAGGATCTATACTTATCTCACACAAACATCACCAATGTTGCTTTCAATCTGATTACTCCATCAAGGACAAGTTGCATAACCAACTGTCACGTAACACTAAACAGATGTATGCTTACTACTATTCAGAGAAAGACAGCACAAAAGGAACTCATTAAATATGGAACAGAACATTATACTATAAATTTCTTTCTCTAACATGAATATTGTATGATACCAATCCTACAAAGAGGAGACTACGGACGATGGAAGATTTATAGTTGTTGCGCGAAATTAATATTACAGGTGCTATTAGCCTGTACGGACTCTTTTATCCCTGACAACACTAGAGAAGAACATGGAGCGACATGATGGCTGATGTGCAGAGCTTCTAAATCAGAAAAACAGGGTCACAGAAGAGCCTCGTCAAAGAGGTAAGCAAGGTTGTTGTTTTTGTGTTGTGTTGTTTTTTACATCACAAAGGACGGCCAAGGGCACAAAAAAAAATGGTAACACAAAGCCCGCTTAGTTGCCAGTCCCTATAAAGAAAGACAGTAAGAGAATAAAATAAAAAAAAGAGGGTGAGCCAATTTAGTTCACGGGAGGTGTCTGTCACTCTTCTTTTGAAAAGATTTAAGTCAAAGAAAGTGGAAAAATACGAAAACAGGAGAGAGTCCAGAGTTTACCAGATGAAAGGGATGAAAGTAAAGATACTGATTAACCTTCATTAGAAGAGGACATAATAGGGCATGAATGAGTAGGAAAGTCTTGTGCCAGCGAGGCCGCGGGATTAGGGGGGGAGGCATGCAGGTTAGCAAGTTCAGAAGAGCAGGTGAGCATGAAAATTTACGGTAGAAGAGAGCAAGAGAAGCAACATTGCGGCGGTGATTTAAAGATTGAAGACAGTCAGTCAGGGAGGGGAGTTGATGAGACGAAAAGCTAGATCAACCTGTTTAGAGAGCTGTATGAGTGATCTCCCCAAACAGTGAGACATACTCCATACATGGCGGATAAGGCCCCTGTAGAGAGCAAGCAATTGGGAGGGGGAAAAAAAAAAGGACGCTGACGCAACAGCCACACCTAAACTTCTCCCACCCCCGTAGAAGCTGTTTTAGCAAGAGAATGAGATGTGAGATTTTCCAGTTCAGATTTTTAGTAAAAGGATAATCCTAGAATGTTCATTGTAAAAGAAGGACGACAGTTGAGTGTCATTGAGAAGAGGGATAGTTATCTGGTAGGGTTTTGTCGAGTAGATGCGTGAAGGAAATTGGGGGTTTTGAGGCATTGAACAAAACAAGGTGTGCTTGCCCCAATCGAAATTATAGAAAGATCAAGAAGTTAGGCGCTAGGTGGCATACTCTCCGGAACATTAGTTCCTGTTGCGTTGGACGTCTAATAAAACGACGATGAAAAATGCAGGGTAGAATCATCAGCGTTAGGAGTGGATAGGGCTTGAGTTAGACTAGAAAGATTAATTAATGAATAATCTTAATGACAAAGGAGTGGGTGATAGGGAAGAACCCTGGGGGAACACCACCATTGATAGATTTAGGAGAAGAACAATGTCCGTATAAGTAGCGCAATAGAAACGGTTGAAGGAAACTTAAGAGAGGTACAGAGAGAAGGATTAGAAAACCGAATGAGGGTAGTGGAAATTAAAGATTTGTGCCAGACTCTATCAAAAGCTTTTGATATGTCAAGGGCAACAGCAAAAGTTTCACCGAAATCCTTAAAGGAGTAGGACCAAGATTCAGTTAGGAAGCTAGAAGATCGCCAGTAGATCGCCCCTTTACGAAACCGTACTGGACGATTCAGGATAGAAGATTGTGAGCAGATAGATTGCTAAGAATCTTCTATTAAGTATAGGAATTCAAAAAACTTTAGAAAGCAGGAAGTCAAAGCTATAGGAAACGGTAGTTTGAAGGATCTAGAACGGTCCCCCCTTCGTAGGAACAGGTTGGATGTGAGCAAACTTGTCCAGCAAGAAGAAAGGTGGAAGTAGATAAACAAAGACGGAAAAGTCTTGACCAGGCAGGCGTGCAGCACAGAAGCACAGTTTTGAGAACAATAGGAGGAGCTCCGTCTATGACACCGTTAAGCCTGTCCGAGGATATAGGCCAAGAAAGGGCAAAGAAAACATCATACGAAGGATCTTAATGACAGCATAAATATAGCAGAGGGTGGAGGCAGAAGGGAGGAACAAGCCCTTCACAACCAGAATGGAATTTGTAGGCAAATGTTTGAGCGAAGAGTTCAGCTTTAGAAATAGATGAGACAGATTGTGAAGCCATCTGGGTGAAGCATAGGAGGGAAAGAGATGAAGAAAAAATTATTAAGAGGTATTTGCTAGATGCCAGAAGTCACGAAGAGGAATTGAGTCAGAAAGATGTTTTGACATTTTCTATGAATGAAAGAGTTTTTGGTAAGTTGAAGTAAAAAGATTTGGAATGATACGGGCAGAAATATAAAGGGCATGAGTTTCCAGAGATGGATGCTACGGTACCGTTGTGAGCCACCTCCTATCACGGACAGCATGAGAACAAGAAAGAGTTATATTACCAAGGTTGCCGCGGCTTTAGGATTAGAGAAAGTGTGTGGAATGTACGCACTCATGCCATAGATCTTGACCTCAGTTATGCGCTCTGACACAAAAGAGATGGGTCTTTGACATGAAGCAGTAATCATTCCATGGAAAAAATCCGAGTTAGTACGTGCTTAGGGGTAGTTCCCACTTAGCTGAGTTGAAGTGCCAGAAGCACCTCGCTAGGTGGGTCCCGAGGGCGGCACCGGAGCGATAGGACAGGCTAACAGAAATAAGATGTATGATCGGAGGAACCAACGGAGAGGGAATAGTGGTAGGGACACCCCTACCACTGACTACCTCTGACGAAGGCTCTGCTACTATGACTCTGTTTCCTGGTGAGAAGCCTCTGTACATCAGCCATCAACACTCAGGTCTTCTCTAGTGTTGTCAGCGAGAACAGAGCACGGTTAATATAGCACCTGGAATATCAATTTCGCACTAAACAACTCGAAATTCTTTTCATGGTCGTGTCTTCCCTTCGTAGGTTCACCCGCGGCGACCCAACTTATCCCCACAATGCACCGCGGTTAACCAAACCGTGACGTAGTTATGTCTGGGGCCCATTGCGGCACAAAAAAAAAATAGAGGTTTGTGCAGCCGCCTTTGACTTATATGGTTAAAAAAAGATTATTATTAGATTACATGAGTCATACCACGGAATCACGTGTTCTGTCGGACTGTTATCTGTTGTCCTGACTGAGCATCTAAGTATACTAAGGAGTAGCCGTGGTCTGTCTGTCTGTCTGTCTGTTCTGTCTGTCTGTTTTGGGTAGCCGAAACGTGTAAAATTTTCAATTTTGATGAGATCGCTCAAACTATCGCAAATAAATCGAAATGGTTAAGCGGCCTGTGTCCATGTCGATTGAATAATTTTGAAGGGGGGGTTTGGGCACTAAAAACTCTTTTAGGTTGTATTAGATACAGGAAGAAAACTCTGCCGTAACGCTTTGCCGCATTTACTTACTCCGTAGATCATGTGCTTACCGTTTTGTGTGCGTGTGGTGTGTGTGTGTGTGATGTGTGTGTGTGTGTGTGTGTGTGTGTGTGTTTGTGTGGGTGTTGTGTCTGTGTGTGTGTGTGTGTGTGTGTGTGTGGTGCATGCATGCATGTGTGTCTGTGGTAGTGTGCATGTGTGCCGTGCGCGCTGGCGTGCGGCGTGTGTGCGTGCGTGCGTGCGTGTGTGCGTGTGTGTGTGTTTGTTGGAGTTGTGTGTGTGTATATGTGTGTGTGGTGTGTGTGTGTGTGCGTGGAGTCGATATTATGAATATACGCCACACGACGGCCAACTCTACGTCAGCCTGTCAAGGGTTGGCTGTTGTGATGCCGGCGAAGTGTAGCGCCCCGTGGAATCACACGAACGTGGTCTACCCCGAGGACTTTTGACCAGTGAAACAACGAACCAGCAAACAACACGAATGGAGTTTGCCACTCACACTGTCGTCTACTATTGCTGACTACTACAAACACCAATACATAGGTCCGAGGGTCCCACAAAGCATTTGTGTTATTTATCCGTGAGGCGATTACGAGTGTCCCTTCGGCAATCCCGACACAGCTGCATTACCGCAAGCCAGGCGACGCTGACGCCACGTCGAGACGGAGCGTGTGAGGAGCCACTGGACGAAGGCAGCGGCGGACGACCCAGGCATGACATCTTAACGCTGCGCCACCTAAAAAAGTACACGTCACAAAAAATAGTCACGTGTGTGTTGTTGTAGAAGTAATGAGTGTTGTTTAACGTGTGTGTACGTCAGTAGGAGTGGTGGGTGTTGTTGGCCCCAAGCTGGTGTTGGGCCACGATGACGTACACCAACAAGTTTGACGACCTGGCTCACCCACTCGGCAAAGGGACGCTGGAACATGCTTACTTCATCGCGCCTCCGTCTGTGAGTTGGACATGCATACACGCACGCCCTGCCATACACCAACAACACATGCACTGTATTTCAACACAAATATTACATCCAGCCAGCCAGCCATAAAACTTTTATCATCCGTCCATCCATTTCATCCACCCCTCCATCATCCATCCATCCACCCATCCATTCTATGCATCCATATATGAACCCTACATACATGGCATAATAGTGCATTGAATACATACTACATATTACATTACACTTTCATTCTCACCATCGTTCCATCCTCTCACACACACTCTCCCCACCTCCAAATACTCCGCAATTACATAGCTTCACAATTTAAAACAGAGGATCTTCTCTCACACTCCACATCTACTGCCATCCCTATATACCTCTCCTATAGCCAGCCATACCATAATCTCTAATACTCTCGCTGACATACAAAAAAAAGCCTTAAAATTAAGCTCTGTAATTTTTTCGTAATCTTTATATACTCGATAGTAACTTAACCTCGTCACACCAGATCTTTCCTTGCTATACAAAATCGTATGTTAGTTAGATTATAATACGAAAAGTAACTGAAATACAAATTTTTTGTTAGTGACAAGTGTACTAAACAGCGTCTATCTATAAAATTATTGCTTATCGTCACTAAAACTTATTCTAATGCAGCCCAACTTATAATGTCAATTACGTTCTGGGCCTCAGGGATCTTGCCCAAAAAGGGTTAAATATTTAAGTAGCGTTTTTCTTTTGCATTAGGAGGTCTTCATGTGGCCCCTGCACAGTCATTAGCGGAGTGTACCTCGCACTGGGCGTTAACCACACTGGCACCCCCCCTGAGGGCAACGAGAGTGTCTTCATCTCAGAGAAGTAAACGAAGGTTTCTATCTGCTTTGTGAGGGTTTGGTCATACGATTTGATTTTAATTAATTTTGGAATGAATTAACTATGATGGTTAATAGGAAAATGCTTAGAGACGTTTGTTTTATATCTTATGTGGGTGGTTTCTTCATATGAGAGTAGGTCATGAAGGTATATATCTATTTTGCTGTGGGATTGGTCACACATACTATTTCTTTTTGTGTTTTTAGGAATAAGAAATTCAAGTCTGGTGGCTAACAGAAAATACTTAGAAGAAGTTTTTGTATCTTCTGGGGAGTTTTTGGAAGGTAGGAGACGTAAGGGCAAAGTCGTACCAGGATTTTGTGTCCTGTAGAAAAATATGGTGGTACTATTTGTTATTCTGATGGTTTACGATCGAGCGCGAAGCGATCGTGAGTTTCGCCAATGTACTATATTATTATCTAGGGTAAGAGGTACTTGTGTGTTGTCCCGCAGGGATACTCGTGCAGTTACAGCGTGGTGTGTGGAGGGCGGCGAGGAGGTGGAGGAGGCGTGCACCGAGTTAGTGGCTCTTCGATCCTGACTCAGGCTTCACCAACACTTCCACCTCAGAGGTACCAGACGTGAAGGGAAAAAGCTTAGAGGCGGGAAATTTGAAGGAAGTTATTCTAAAAGCCATATGTTTGGCTCTAGTTCAGACCTCACCTAGACTTGCGGTCAGTTGGGTCCCATATTTAAGGAGGGATATAACCCTGTTAGAATTCAGTGTGAGAAGGATGACCAAAAATGATGCAAAGGGATGCGTAACTTGAATTATGAGAAGAGATTGGAGTATGAAATTGTACACTCACTATTACACTATACAATAAATCTATAATAATATAAGCGAAAGTGTTGTGTCTGTCTGTCCTGTCTGTCGTCTGTGTGTGTAGTGTGGTATAGGTCCGCCCCGTGGTGCAAACACCTCATATGGCACATTTTTGGAATCAGGTTGACCAGGGAAAGGTCTAAGCCACTTTATTAGAATGATCCGAGCACTTTTTTTTTCTTGTTTTTTAGCAGCTATGGCGAGACGAATTGGAAAACAAAAGTGGGTGCGAGAATTGAGGAAGCCTGATGTAGGGTGATGGGTAATGGGTGAGTGATAGTGGGTGGGGGATGGTAATGGTGTGGGGTGAGTGAATGTGGTGGGGGTGATGGGTTGGGGGTGATGGGGATGGGTGAGGAATAGGTGGGGGGTGAGGTGATGGTAATGGGTGAGTGAATGGTTGTGTGGTGATGGGGAAGGGTGTGAGTAGAAATGGGTGGGGGGTTGATGGGTAATGGGTGAAGGTGAAGGGTGTGCGTGTGGGGTAATGGAGTGAAGTGAACATGGGTGGGGGGTGATGGGATAATGGGTGAGTGAATGGGTGTGTGGTGATGGTTAAGGGTGAGTGAATGGGTGGGGGGTGAGTGAATGTGTGGGGGTGTGATGGGTAAGGGTGTGTGGATGATGGGTAATGGGGTGAGTGAATGGGTGGGGGGGTGAGGGTAATAGTGTGACGTGAAGGGTGTGTGGTGTATGGGTAATGGGTGAGTGAATGGGTGGGGGGTAATGGGTAATGGGTGAGATGAATCGTGGGGGTGAGATGGGTAATGGGTGAGTGAATGGGTGTGTGGTGATGGTAATGGGGTGAGTGATATGGGGTGGGGGGTGATGGTAAATGGGTGAGTGAATGGGTGGGGGGTGATGTAAATGGGTGAGTTGAATGGTGAGGGTGAGGGTAATGGTGTGAGTGAATGGGTGGGGTGATGGGTAATGGGTGAGTGAATGGGCTGTTGTGGTGAGGGTAATGGGTGAGTGATGGGGTGGGGGTGAGTGAATGGAGCTGGGGGGTGATGGGTAAGGTGTGTGTGGTGACTGGGTAATGGGTGAGTGAATGGTGGGGGGGGGATGGGTAATTGGTGAGTGAAATGGGTGTGTGGTGATGGGTAATGGGTGAGTGAATGGGTGCGGGGGTGATGGGTAATGGTTGAGTGAAAGGGGGGCGGTGGGGATGGGTAATGGGTGAGTGAATGGGTGTTGGTGATGGGTAATGGGTGAGTGAAAATGGGGGGGGTGATGGGTAATGGGTGAGTGATATGGGTGGTGTTGATGGGTAATGCTGTGAGTGAATGGGTGTGGGGTGATGGGTATGGGTGAGGAATGGGTGGGGGGTGATGGGTAGAATGGGTGACTGGAATGGGTTGTGGTGATGGTAATGGTAGGGAGTGAATGGGTGGGGGTAAGGGTGAGTGAATGGGTGGGGGTGATGGGTAAGGTGGTGAGTGAAGGGTGGGGGGTGATGGGTAATGGGTGATGTGATGGTGGGGGAATACATACATTTTTACATCCATGATTCAGGACAAGTTAGAAGGGGCTATCTGGGAGAGTCCAGTTGGTGGCCGAGTAGGCCCACCAACACAGGTGGTGGCCGAAGGCCCACAATAGCCCTCCGCCGGAGTAGCCAAAAAGTCCGCCCGGAGGGCGGCTTTTCGGCTAGTACGTAATAATATACAATTTACACAATATCGAGCTCTCTAAAACACTCTAGCCCAAAAGTTAAGGCAATCTGCCATAAGTTTATTGGTACGGTATTTTTATGCATTTGACGCCATTTCTAAAGGCTAATAAAACCGCCAAAAATCTATTTCTAAAACTTCTGTCTCCTTTTGGAGATAGTTTATCTATACAAAACTGATTTCTGTGGTTCCTAATGTTGCTAAAATTACGATTTTTTGTGTACATAAAAAACGCATCCTTTTTCATCCTTTGCCTGCAAAGTAAAAAAAGAAAATTTATTTTTTTTATTGTGATATCACAATTTCTAAAATTCGTTTTCAAGTCTAAAACTTCAGAAAACATGGCTATATTTCGTTTTTATAAAAATGGAAAATAAGGAAGTTATAATACTTTTCTACATGCTATTTATGCAATATTAAGTTTCGAGCTATTGAGCTGTAAGGTTTCAATACACTTTACTCCAGGCAGCAGAATTCGCCCCAACAAAGTTTACTTAAGAAAAAGAAATCCATATTTTATGGAGATTCTGATGGTTTTTTAATTATAAAATTGGACAAAAAGTAAAAGGAAGTATGACATTTGTTGCCAATTTCGTTGGCTGAGCTGATAGCGCCGTGACAACTGCGCTATCACGGCGTTTCGTTCCACACAACATAAACGTACCGTAAAAAACAAATATTCATCTATATATATATATAATTATACATATATATATATAGAATAACACGAATCTTTAAAAAGTAAAAATTATAATGAATCATATGGCAAACATCTACACCACAGGTGGCATAGTAGGCTCCTTTAAACTTGGCGCGTAGGCATTTAAATGGACTGGGAAACTTTAATTCCGTGCGTCTGCCATAACACGAAAGCGTTCTGCATCTGTGGATACGGAAATCGGAAGTTAGATAATTGTGCGGAAAAATCCCATCATAACAGGTAAATAAAACAGTCCCTTCAAATGATAGCTGATAAGACGTTTGACCTTGTGGCCCGGTTGTAGAAGGGGTTTCTTCCCACTGCAGCGGTTGTTATCTTGTTTATCGAGGTCAAAGATCAAAGTCCAAGACTTTGGTATCTCTTAACATTACGAACAGATGTGTTCAGGATAGGCATTGACTACTCATCCCGCTCCTGCCTTAAAGTTCTAAATACTGCTCTTTTTACTCCTCTCATTTTCTTTCTTCCACTTATTTCTTCTCTCACTTCTCATTTCAAATTTTCTCTTCTTACCTCTTACTCCCCACCTCCCGTACTATCTTTTCTTTCTTATTCTTCCTCACTTTTCGAATCTAAGTTTCTCTCTCTCTCTTGTCTCTCCATTTCCCTAGTCTCATTTTCTTTCTTATCATTCCTTCACTTCTCTGCTGTTATTTTTCTCTTCTTCTTTTTTCTCCAACCAACTCTATTTTCTGACCTCCCAATCCACACCTCCTCCACTGCTTCCTATCCTTCCCTATCACGCCCGCGTTCGGTCCACAGTCCTCTCTGGTGTGTGGAAGGATACCTGCGGGCCTTGTACCAGAGTGTTGTACATGTTGGGTACTTGGCCGGAGTTATCTCGTCACCGCATCATGCAGACGGTTTGTGTTGTTACCAAATTATTGTTCCCTAGCTTTTATCAGTCGTTGTATTAGTAATATTGAATTGAATGGTAGATGGACGGATGAAGGTATTGATTATCAATTCATTGGGGGCATTACGCGGGAGACGCGTCGCCTCGCCCACCTTTTACGACCCCACTCCCGAGGGTCACCACGCGCGAGTTCCCATGCAGGCCACCTCCCCTAAACGAGCTAGCCGCGAAAGGAAAACAGCAACTGCCTCAGCACGAAACCTGTGTGCTTCCTCCACGCCGGATTGTATCTGTAACCCGGTGGGAAGGATCGGTTTCAGGTAGCGTGCCACAGCATTATAGCCGAAGTTGGCGATGACGGGGATATGCAGGTAATAGGCCTCGTATGTCAGTTCACGGTTGCAATCGCTTGTGTGACACGTAATCATCCAGCGATACCCCAAGATCTTCAAAGACACTTATTACCAAAGGCATCGATTCGCCTCTCAAGTCGCTTATTTAGTGGTCCAGTTTCACAACCATAGAGTAAGCAGGGATCACAAGCGACTGGAATAGCCGGACTTTGTCCTCCTGCCACAGGTACGACAACGCCAAATGTACTCCGCTGAGCGAGTCCATAACACCTGGGCTTATGTCAATCCCACCGGAAGATCTTGACGTGACCCACCATCATTAGGACTGGGCTACCAAGTTATGTCAAAGTCCTCCAGATCTCAATGTCCTCGCCGCACGCATGAACACACTGTACTGTTCGTCTAGTAGGCCTCCAAAACACCGGACCTTGGTCTTGAGCCAGGAGACCTCAAGTCCCAAAGCTTTGCCTCCTCTTGCAGCGCCTGAGAGCCATCACTTAGGACCTCCAGTACGATCTCAGTAAAGATTAATTGCAACTCGCAAAAGCAAGATCAGTGATCTTGGTATTGCGAGGGAGCTCCACATCACTTTTTATCTACAACTTTGCCCAATTACCCGTCATGCAAATGTTGAAACGTGATGGGGCAAGGACGCACCCTTGCCTCACTCCTGATAACAGCAAGAAGCTGGATACACCTCCCCCACACTTCACTAGCAATCTCAGTACAGAGTACAGACAGTCAAAGACCAACCAGTCCTTGCAGGAATCCCGCGAAGTCGCCAGAAGATCCAGAGTGACTCACGACTGCACTGAGTCAACGCCTTTATTGAGATCGACTAGGTTGCAAGTCATCCTGTCGGAAAAACTCACGTCGGCGTCTTCCACCAGGACACGAAGCGATAGATACGGTCCATTGTGGTGACTTTAACATGCTTGAACCCACACTGCTGAGGTCTATGATGCTCAGCAGATAGCTGCGGATCCCGTGTCAGCAATATATGGGCAAGCACCTTGCATGGCTATGTCTTTGTACTATTCTGTATAATGTTTTTTTTCTTAATCAATGAATGACAAAATATCAAAGCCAAGGAAGTTATTCATTATTTTTCATTAGGCCCCGTCCCACACCGGGCGAGCTTATATCGGCAAACTTTCACTCGGGTGACGTCCGAAATGGAGAAATCCGTGCGAGCAAAGCTTCGTAAAGGTTTTCCCTAATGTTTAGCGAGGTATCGAAGGCTTTACCTGTTGGTCGTCAAGGTCGGCGGTGGGTTTGGGCATGAAGGTGCTGCCAGACGCACGAACTACACTGTACGTTCGTTACCCACGAGCTATCATTCTGTATACATCATCATACCATCAGAAGCCAGAGAACAGGTCTAGAGAGGACGTGAGTTTAATAGAGTTGTATCGACAACAACCATGTCTTGGGATGAAGAAAAGGAGGGTGTACAGTAGCCCGTGGATCGCACGTACTGCAGCATTAGACAATATCAATGAAAATCTAAAGCATATTGGCGCCGAGGTTTAAACGTAAATTAGCTCTCTCTTGAAAACAGCATGAAGGAAAAATGCGTAGAGTAAATATGTCAAAGAAAATAAGGAGTTGGAAGCGAAGACCAATACAACACCCAAATTATGGTGCCTTCAATTTATTATAATTTTTGAACTCTTGTGATACAGTAGGCCATCAGATTCAACCTCGACAGCAGTTGAGGAGATGACAAATATGAATGACTGGAAATCACGTGTCACATTGACTTCCAAGCGTCTCTTTTTTGTAGCCACTCTTTACACCCAATCTTTGCCTTGTCGTTATTACCTTTTGCGCCACATTGCAATAACAATACACAGCGCTATTTCTGCTTGAGTGTCTGAGATCTATGTGTCGATCACCACTCGATCCGTTTCAGTTCCTGCCAGGCTTTGATGCTCCTCAATATTTATTTATTCACCCATTTTACCTTCCTTCTTCCCATACACCACTTCTCCACACTTCCACTTACTTCTACCTTCCTCTTCCCTCCCCACCCACAGGTACGGACGCAAGGTGGTGTGGTGTATCGCAGTCTCCATCCTAGTCTTATCGCTCGGCCGTTGTTTCCTCGCACCGTCGTCGCCATCCTGAGCGTGGCGGTTATTCCTCGGCATAGTTTGACATCCTCATCTTCATCATCCTGTGTGAGTGGCTGATTGCTGTGACAGTTGAGTGTTGTGGGGGGTGAGAAGTGATAGGTAATGACTGTGTAATGTGTATGTAACCTACTGCAGTGATTTTTGCTCTCGACAAGTCAGATATCTTTTTCTCTCTCTTATCTTTCTCTAAGTATACAACTCTGTAGGATAAAATCTGATATACTTATACTGTTTGCTTAATTCGCCAATTGTAATGGGGTTCCCTGTGTGTGTGTGTGTGTGTGTATGTGTGTGTGTGTGTGTGTGTGTGTGTGTGTCGTGTGTGTGTGTGTGTGTGTGTGTGTGTGTGTGTGTGTGGTGTGTGTGTGTGTGTGTGTGTCGTGGTGGTGTGTGTGTGTGTGGTGTTTGTTGTGTGTGTGTGTGTGTGTTTGGTGTGGTGTGTGTATGTGTGTGCGTTCTTGAGTCCAGTTTGGTGGTGTGTGTGTGTGTGTGTGTGTGGGGTGTGGGTTGTGTTGTGTGTGTGCAGCCCTGGAGGTGTTTGAGGCCCAAGCCATCGTGCTCTGGTGGGTCTGTTGCTGGGGATACACTGGGGTCTGGGTACCATGGCGTGGGGGGACGGCCTTCCTCATACGGAGTGCGATGGCTCGCACTTTGCCGTCTCCCTTCCCTTGGTCCTGGTGCTTCCTGCTCTATAGTGAGGGCTTCATTGCCTTAGAGGAGTTGTTTATTGTAATAATGCTAGTGTATTACAGTGATGCTTTGTTAGGTGGCCAACAATTACTGACCTTGTTTTCTATTGCAAGAAATCATATATGCGGTCACAGCCTTATTATAACTGTATCATTGGCAAGGACACTCATGATGGCTTAGTCCCGGCGTAACTCACTCCCCGCGGCTGGGCTATACCTACGGAATGCGGTAAGTAGTCAAACATGAAATGATCGACGATATCAAGTATCTCAGCTAACAGCCCGCGGGGAGAAGGGAAGTCGCAAGGACAAAGCTATCGTGATGCATTAGTCCGACCTGAATACAGAATAGATTGGTGATAGGCGTCTAGGATTTGTCATTCTGCTTACTGACGCGTATACATATACTGGAAGCCTGGCTTTGTTGTATGTGCTTGAATATATGAAACGTAAGCCAAAATACGAGATTCTTATGATTTTACAGGAAAAGCGCTGTTTTGGATTATTACGTCTATTTCACCTACCGGAAAAAATATTTGCCTCCTGGGCTCACGGGGGGCCGGACCTGGTAACACTGGGCGGGCGATGGTCTGTCTCGGCTTGATGGCGGCGGGCGCAGGCGAGAGGCTGTCTCACCGCGCTATCCAGAAAGTGGCCCGTCCTCACCACTACATGTGTCACTTCTTTTTACTATAGCTCTTTTTTTTTCTGTGTGTTCTTTTTACGTGAAGCCTAAGCGCCTGTAGGCTAGACTATGGTTTCCCTGAGGCTCAGGTGGTGGGCCCTCCACATTTTGGAGGGTCGTGAGGGTGGGCCCTGCACATTCTGGAGGGTCGTGAGGGTTGTGCCCTGCAACAATTCTGGAGGGTATTACGTGAGGTTGGCCCTGCACATCTGGAGGGTCTGAGGGCGAGTGGCCCTGCACATTCTGGAGGGGCGGAGGGTTGGCCCTGCACATTCTGGAGGGTCGTGAGGGTTGGCCCTTCGCCCGTTGGTTTGGCGCAGGCTGGATTTTGTTTATAGTGAAACCTGTGATGTTATAGGTGAAGGTCCGTTTTTTGTTATGGTCCATCCTTCAGTTCAATGCTCATGCTGCCACCTGTTGTCCTCGACGCACTTGAAAATCGCAGTCAGAAGAACAGGTATGCACCCACGGGTTTCTTCGGCACATCGACGATGGATGTACAGTGCTACTTGGTGGGACTTGAACTCGGGATCTTATGGCTCACTCCCCAGGCTCCGGTCGACCCGTTAAAGTGACCGAAAGAGTTACCCCCGCAGGATTCGAACTCGGGTCATCGAGCTCACCACTCCAAAGGACGCTAACCACTCGGCCACCGCCTCCCCTTAAGGTCACTAATTCACTTAATAGTCACTTTTACTCTTTACGAACACTAGAATAAAAGTGGATCACAAATGTGTTAAAAAAACAAAATCTAATCTAAGAAGAAATAAACAGATTAAACTCAAGATTAACTTGAGTTGAACTCAAAGTCGGGCTACAAATATTTATACCACATTTTGTTATAAGGCGTGTTACATTGAATTATCTACAACCGTAAACATAATATTGTACCACGTGATATGAAAATCTCTCTTGAAACGATAGTGTCCTCACATATTTCGATTAAGGGAAGATGAAGGGAGACTAACAACATAATAAATAAAAAATTTGTTTTTCTTGAGAGCGGGGGAGACAGCCGCGCGGGGCGTGGTTCAATCAGAGAATGAGACAGGACCATCAACAGCCTCAGTTGTGGGCCTTGTTCGCGTGAGCAAGAAGTTAAATATTGTCACGGAGGGTGTGAAATAAAACTATAGTTATCTTATCAAGATCCCAAACACTTTCATAAATTAAACCTAACGAAGAGAGGGGAAAACAAATCATGGGAATACTTAAGGTTGTCTGACTCCCGGTATCTCTCAAGCTCGGTGACTGGTTGTCCACGACTGATGTGTCAGCAGGAACACGGAGGTAGTCGTGGTTGGTTGAGTCCTGAGTTGGAACTGACAAGGATAATCTCGTGAGGCTCGTGCTCTCTAGCTTCCTTGGGCCGCCTCGTCAGCTAGCACTCGCCTCACTGGAGGAGTTCCGAGTCGCCCTTCCGAGACTCTGAATGTCCGGATAGACTGTGGAGAGTTTGATCCGAAACCTCGATCACTTCCCGGAGGTATTCAGTGGGAGGTTGTTTGGAGGGAAACAAGTCTGGGGGATCCATGCACTCTCAGAAATGGGGGGTATATTAAGGGTAGAATTGTTACATCGCACCATCACTACCCTTTTTAAACCCTATGTCCAGACTGGAGGGTAGATGCTGCCGATTATACCCTTCATCTACCCTTTATCTACCCTTTTTAGACGAGAGGGTTGGAAAAGGGTATATTTGAGTCGATCCGCAAGGGTATATTTATAAGGGTAGATAAAGGGTAGCAGTATTTCATCACTACAAACACCCTTTTTCTACCCTTTTCCTACCCTTCTTTTCTAAGAGTGTGGTTGTTGCCAGCGACGGAGGTGAAGAGATGGTGGTGGTTGAGGAGGGAACAGTCGTAACAGTAGGATCTATACTTATCTCTACACAAACATCACCAATTTTTGCTTTCATTCATCTGATTACTCCATCCAAAGACAAGTTGCATAACCAACTGTCAAGTAACACTTAAACCATGATGTATACCTTACTACTTATTCTGAGGAAAGACAGCAAAAGGAACTCAATTAATATGGAACGAACATTAATACTATCATAACCATGAATATGTACATCCTACAAAGAGGAGACTACGACGATGGAAGAATTTAGAGCTGTTTTGCGCGAAATTAATATTCAAGGTGCTATTAGCCTATTACCGTGCTCTTTTATCCCTGACAACACTAGAGAAGACCTGATTGACATGATGGCTGATGTGCAGAGGCTTCTAAATCAGGAAAACAGAGTCACAGCAGAGCCTCGTCAAGAGGTAAGCAAGGTTGTTTTGTTTTTTTATGTTTTTTTATCACAAAGGACTGGCCAAGGGCACAACAAAAATGGGTAACACAAAGCCCGCTTAGTTGCCAGTCCCTATAAAGAAGACAGTAAGAGAATAAAAAAAAAAAAGAGGGGTGAGCCAATTTAAATCGGGAGGTGTCTTGTTACTCTTCTTTTGAAAAGATTTAAGTCATAGGAAAGTGGAAAAATAGAAACAGGAAGAGAGTTCCAGAGTTTACCAGTGAAAGGGATGAAAGAGTAAAGATACTGATTAACTCTTGCATTAGGAAGATGGACAGAATAGGGATGAGAATGAGTAGAAAGTCTTGTGCAGCAAGGCCGCGGGAGGGGGGGAAGCATGCAGTTAGCAAGTTCAGAAGAGCAGTGAGCATGAAAATAACGGTAGAAGAGAGCAAGAGAAGCAACATTGCGGCGGTGATTTAAAGATTGAATACAGTCAGTCAGAGGAGGGGAGTTGATGAGACGAAAAGCTTTAGACTCAACCCTGTTTAGGAGAGCTGTATGAGTGAATCCTCCCCAAACATGTGAGACATACTCCATACATGGGCGGATAAGGCCCCTGTAGAGAACAAGCAATTGGGAGGGAGAAAAAAAAGGACGAAGACGCCACAGGACACCTAACTTCTTAGAAGCTGTTTTAGCAAGAGATGAGATGTGAGATTTCCAGTTCAGAATTTTAGTAAAGGATAGTCCTAGAATGTTCATTGTAGAAGAAGGAGACAGTTGAGTGTCATTGAAGAAGAGGGGATAGTTATCTGGTAGGTTTTGTCGAGTAGATAGGTGAAGAAATTGGGTTTTTGAGGCATTGAACAAAACAAGGTTTGCTTTGCCCCAATCAGAAATTATAGAAAGATCAGAAGTTAGGCGCTCGGTAGCATCTCTCCGTGAATCACTTAGTTCTTGTTGAGTTGGACGTCTAATAAACGACGTTGAAAAATGCAGGGTAGAATCATCAGCGTAGGAGTGGATAGGGCTTTGAGTTAGACTTAGAAGATCATTAATGAATAATAGAAAGAGAGTGGGTGATAGGACAGAACCCTGGGGAACACCACTATTGATAGATTTAGGAGAAGAACAATGTCCGTCTACAGTAGCTGCAATAGAACGGTTTGAAAGGAAACTTAAGATGAAGGTACAGAGAGAAGGATAGAACCCGAATGAGGGTAGTTTGGAAATTAAAGATTTGTGCCAGAATCTATCAAAAGCTTTTGATATGTCAAGGGCAACAGCAAAAGTTTCACCGAAACCCTTAAAGGAGGATGACTAAGATTCAGTTAGGAAAGCTAGAAGATCGCCAGTAGACAGTAGATCGCCCTTTACGGAAACCGTACTGACGATCAGATAGAAGATTGTGAGCAGATAGATGCTTAAGAATCTTCTTATTAAGTATAGATTCAAAAACTTTAGAAAGGCAGGAAGTCAAAGCTATAGGACGGTAGTTTGAAGGATTAGAACGGTCACCCTTCTTAGGAACAGGTTGGAGGTGAGCAAACTTCCAGCAAGAAGGAAAGGTGGAAGTAGATAGACAAAGACGGAAAAGTTTGGCCAGGCAGGGTGCAAGCACAGAAGCACAGTTTTTGAGAACAATAGGAGGGACTCTGTCAGGACCGTAAGCCTTCCGAGGATCTAGGCCAGAAAGGGCAAAGAAAACATCATTACGAAGGATCTTAATGACAGGCATAATATAGTCAGAGGGTGGAGGAGAAGGAGGAACAAGCCCTTCATCAACCAGAGTGGAATTTTTAGCAAAGGTTTGAGCGAAGAGTTCAGCTTTAGAAATAGATGAGACAGCTGTGGAGCCATCTGGGTGAAGCATAGGAGGGAAAGATGAAGAAGAAAAAATTATTAGAGATGTTATTTGTTAGATGCCAGAAGTCACGAGAGGAATTTGATTCAGAAAGATTTTGACATTTTCTATGAATGAAAGAGTTTTTGGTAAGTTGAAGTAAAGATTTGGCATGATTACGGGCAGAGATATAAAGGGCATGAGTTTCAGGAGATGGATGCTTACGGTACCGTTTGTGAGCCACTTCTCTATCACGGACAGCATGAGAACAAGCAGAGTTATACCAAGGTTGTCGGGCTTTAGGATTAGAGAAAGTGTGTGGAATGTACGCCTCCATGCCAGAGACTATGACCTCAGTTATGCGCTCTGCACAAAGAGATGGGTCTTTGACATGGAAGCAGTAATCATTCCATGGAAAATCAGAGTAGTACTGCCTTAGGTCTTCCCACTTAGCTGAGTTGAAGTGCCAGAAGCACCTCCGCTTAGGTGGGTCCCGAGACGGTACCGGAGCGATAGGACAGGTTACAGAAATAAGATTGTGACCGGAGGAACCCAACAGAGAGAATAGTGGTAGGGACACCCCTACCACTTGCTTACCTCTTGAAGAGGCTCTGCTATGACTCTGTTTTTCTTCCTGGTTGAGAAGCCTCTGCACATCAGCCATCATCTCAAGTCTTCTTTAGTGTTGTCAGCGAGAACAGAGCACGGTAATATAGCACCTGGAATATCAATTTCACACTAAACAACTCGAAATTCTTTCACCGTCGTAGTCTTCCCTTCGTAGGTCACCCGCGGCGACCCCGACTTATCCCCACAATGCACCGCGGTAAACAAACCGTGACGTAGTTATGTCTGGGGCCCATTGCGGCGCAAAAAAAAATAGAGTTTGTGCAGCCGCCTTTGCTTATATGGTTAAAAAAAGGATTGTTATTAGATACATGAGTCATACCACGGAATCACGTGTCCTGTCGACATGTTATCTGTTGTCCTGACTGCATCTAATATACTATAGGAGTAGCCGTGTGTCTGTCTGTCTGTCTGTCTGTCTGTCTGTCTGTTTTGGGTAGCCGAAACTGTAAATTCAATTTTGATGAGAGTAGGCTCAAAATATCGCAAATAAATCGTAAATGGTAAGCGGCCTGGTCCCATGTCGATTGAATAATTTTGAAGGGGGGGGTTGGGCTAAAAACTCTTTTAGGTGTATTAGATTACAGGAAGAAACTCTGCGTTAACGCTTTGCCGCATTTAACTTACTCCGTAGACTCATGTGCTTACCGTTTGTGTGCGTGTGTGTGTGTGTGTGTGTGTGTGTGTGTGTGTGTGTGTGTGTGTGTGTGTGTGTGTGTGTGTGTGTGTGCATGCATGTGTGTCTATGTGTATGTGTGCATGTGTGCGTGCACGCGTGCGTCCGTGCGTGCGTGCGTGCGTGCGTGCGTGTGTGTGCGTGTGTGTGTGTTTGTGTTTGTGTGCGTGTGTGTGTGTGTGTGTGTGTGTGTATGTGTGTGTGTGTGTGTGTGCTTGGAGTCGATATTATAATATACTCCACACACGGCCAACTCTACGTCAGCCTGTCAAGGGTTGGCTGTGCTGATGCCGTCGAAGTGTAGCGCCCCGTGGAATCACACGGAACGTGGTCTACCCCGAGGCACTTTGACCAGTGACCAATGACAGCAACAACACGAATGGAGTTTGCCCTCACACTGTTGTCTAATATATGCTACTACTACAAACACCAATACATGGGTCCGAAGGTCCCACAAGCATTTGCGTTATCTATCCGTGAGGCGATTACGATTGTCCCTCGGTCACATCCCCGACACAGCTGCATTACCGCAGGTCAGGCGACGCTGACGCCACGTCGAGACGGACGCGTGTGAGGAGCCACCTGACGCAGGCAGCGGCGGAACGACCCAGGCAGACATCTAAACTCTGCGACACACTAAAAAGTACACGTCGCAAAAAATAGTCATCGTGTGTGTTGTAGTAAGTCATGAGTAGGGCCCGGATAGTTATGCATTAAAAAACCATGAAATATGCATGCAAATATGCACTAAAAATTGGACAAATATGCACTAAAAACAGGACAAATATGCATTTATATGCACTAAAAAATGTCACTTATAAAGCCAAGAATGCAGGTTATACGGAAACAAAATAGTTAATAGAAACTAATGTTAATGTTTATTAAGCAATATACATAATGTATTTAACATATATATGTGAAGTGCTTCAAAAAATAAATATGAACATGTATTTACATTATAGACTGACATATTTTCAGACATTACAGATTGTGGTTGCATTTGATGATGACATGGTGGCGTAAGTTCTCAAAGTTAAAACTCCGCCTGTTGTCTGTCAGCATAGCTTTATATTCTGAGAACACCCTTTCTACGTCACACGAGACGATTGGTGCATGTTTCATACATAGCATGTTTGACATAGTGAGTGGCTGTACCGTCTCATCAATAATAGCATCACCACACATTATCTGACTGACTTTTTTCAGCTTTTCAAATCCCTTGTTTTTGTACAACACGTTGCTCAGTTTACCATAGTAAGCATCAGACTGCAAACTTTTCAGTTCATCAAGAACACCATTAACCAACGAAATTGCCGAGGACAACAGTAGTCCCCTTTCTTCAAGTCTAGTAATTGTTGATGAGATGCACGCAAAATTCGTTGCAATGAAGAGCAAGCTTTCCTTCATTCCTTCAGTTTCAAGTAAGATCTTGCTTTCCTGAATGCTCTGAGCCTCCTCAGGGTCGAATGTCGCAATAACACCTTCAATGACGTCGAAGTTTTTCCCATAGTACGTTGCAGCATCGATCCAGCTTCCCCATCTTGTCACCACAGGGGAAGGAGGAAGTGGTGTACTTGGAGCGATTTCTTTAAATCTCGCAGTTCGAGAAGGTGCCTTGAGAAAGATTTTCTTGATGTTGGCTATCAGTCGATTTACATCTGGGTAGTTTGACCTAACCAGTTCTGCTACACGATGCAGACCATGGGCCACACAGGTCACATGGATCATTTCTGGATACAATACTTGCAGTCCATTCATTGCTTTGCACATGTAAGGTGCAGCATCAGTGCACACCAAGAGAACATTTTCATACTCTAACTTCGTTGGCCACAACAATTGCAGAGAATCATTGAAGAAACCAGCAACAGTGGAGTGGTTGACTTTAGATAGTACACCAACATTCACTAGGTAGTATTTGCCTCGCTCTGTTTCATCTCCTAACACACCAAAAACAAGATTCACAATACACCGTTGCTCCACATCAGTGGTTTCATCGAGTGACACCCATATTTTCTTTCCACAAGCCTTTCTCCTTATGATTTCCATTGTGTCCTTAAAGAATTGTGAAACATAGTTCTTACGTAATGTTGATTCGTCAGGCACCTTTTTTCCAGTATACTGTTCCAGGAATGACTTTAGGCACTTGTTATTCAGTTTATGCAATGGAATATCTGCTGAAACAAACGCCTTGCACAAATCTGCGTTGAACTGGGAACGATCAGGTCCTGACTTACTGGAACATGCAAGAAGTAGTTGTTGCTCCTTCTGTGCACTATTGGACTTAACAGCTTCGAGTCGGATGTGCTTGGATGTTTTAAGGTGTTGTTGGACTTGAAATTTCTTGCTCGCTGTCACTGGTGCTTCACAATATTTACAAAACAGTACACTTCCATCAGTAGTAAATGCATCAAATTCCATTACATATGATCTCAGCACTTCATTTTGGTTTCTTTGTACTTTCGGCATTTTCACGAGCAGCTGAAGAGAGTAGCTCCACACAGCAGCACTGCTCCTGACTGACTGCTGCAGCAACAACAGTCAGGGGGTGGGGGTAACCCAGAAATACCAAGGACCGGAAACGACAGATTAAAGAGACGTGACCTCACCTCACTTCACCAAACCACACCTCACCTCACCTCACCTCCCAGTACCAATTGTGCTCGGATGAATATTTTACCAAAATATGCATTTATATGCAGTTATCTAGGAAATATGCACTTATCATAGAAATCACGCAAAATATGCATTTGCGATATGAAATATGCAAATGCATAACTATCCGGGCCCTAGTCATGAGTGTTGTTTAAGTGTGTGTACGTCAGTCAGAGTGGTGGGTGTTGTTGCCCCAGGCGGCTGTTGGGCCACGATGACGGACACCAACAAGTTTGACGACCTGCTCACCCACCTCGGCACGGGACGCTGGAACAGCTCTACTTTATCGCCGCCTCCTTCTGTGAGTCTGACATGCATACACGCACGCCCTGCCATACACCAACAACGATGTACTGTATTTCAACACACATATATACATCCAGCCAGCCAGCCATCCAACCATTTATCCATCCGTCCATCCATTCATCCACCCATCCATAAACCCCATCCATCCATCCATTCATCCATCTATGCATCCATATATGCAACATACATACATGCATAATAGTTCATTGCATACATACATACATACATACACTTTATTCTCACATCTTTCCATCCTCTCACACTCTCTCCCTCACTCCCATACTCCGCACTCTACATAGCTTCACAATTTAACAGAGGGTCTTCCTCTCACACTTCCAACATCTATGCCATCCCTATATACCCCTCTCCTATAGCCAGCCATCTATAATCTCTAATACTCTCGCTTGACTATACAAAAAAAATCTTAAAATTAAGCTCTGTCATTTTTTCTTAATCTTTATATACCCGATATGTTAAGTAACCTCGTCACGCCCAGATCTTTCCTTGGCTATACAAAATCGTATGTTGTTAGCCATAAAATTACGAAAAGTAACTGAATATACCAAATTTGTTAGTGGACAAGGATACTAAACAGGTCATATCTATAAAATATTGCTTATATTCACTAAAACTTGTCTAATGGTGCCAAATTACAATGGAAATTACGTTCTGGACCTCAAGGGGTTAATTAAGTAGCGTTTTTCTTGCCTTAGGTGTCTTCATGCACCCTGCACAGTCCATTAGCGGAGTGTACCTCGCACCTGCCGTTAACCACACCTGCCTACCCCCAGAGGGCAACGAGAGTGTCTTCTTCATCTCAGAGTAAGTAACGAAGGTTTCTATTCTGCTTTGTGAGGGTTTGCGTCATTACGATTTGATTTTTGTTATTTTGGAATGAATTAACATATGATGGTTAATAGGAAATGCTTAGAGACGTTTGTTTTATATTCTTCTGTGGGTGGTTTCTTCATCTGAGAGTAGGTCATGAGGGTATATATTCTATTTTGTGTGGGATTTGTGTCCTTTCTATTTGTTTTTGTGTTTTTAGAAGAAGAAATTCACGTCTGGTGGCTAACAGAAAATGCTTAGAGAAGTTTTTATTCAATTTTGTGAAGGTTTGCGTAATTACTAAAAATATTTTGTGTTTTTAGAAGAAATTCACGTATGGTGGCTAACAGAAAATACTTAGAAGAAGTTTTTGTACTCTTCTGGGGGAGTTTTGGAGTAGAGACGTAAGGGCAAAGTCGTACAGGATTTTGTTGTCCTGTGTAAAAATATGTGTGGCTACTATTTTGTTATTCTGATGTGTTTACGAGCGAGCGCGAAGCGCTCGTGAGTCCTCACTCACTCGGGTTTTTCCGGGATAAGCGGCCGACCCGACCGACCGTCACGCTTTTCAGGAGCTTATATCTTTGGAAACCCAAATCTGATAGCCCCATTCAATCCCTACAGTTTCAGCGTAAAAAGGCAAAGGTAAATGGAGTTTAGATGACAGCAGACAAATTTCCTTGCTATCGAGAGTCCGGGTGACGCCGCACGTGCGCACGTGCGGCGGGTTTCTACGGGCTCGCTCGTCCTTCGCCGATTAAGGCGTTTTACTTGTAGTATTTATGTCATGACTATTTGTTTTTTGTCGAAGGTGAAGGGAAATAAGTATTTTTTTTTTTTTTGTACGTCGGAGCCTAAAAAATAAAAATAAAATAAATATATAAAAAGTTAACGGCTACCGTAGATAACACTAAAGTCGCCAGGACAAAGTTTTTTTCGATGTACAGACGTCTGGTGGCGTTAATACTTATATTTCTATATGCATAATTTCAGGAAAGTTAAAAGGGGCTATCTGGAGAGTCTGCGTCATTTTATGTCTTCATCTGTATCATATTATGGCTATAAATGAACAAATTACAAAAATATCACCCGAGTGGCGACCTAAAATAAAGTCGCCAATTAGAGTTTATGTTATGAGTGTCTTTCCACCGCCGTCGTCACGCGAAAAAAAAAGGGGAGGGAAATTTGAAACTGTTTCTACTTGCAGATACAAGGCATTAAACAACGCTGAAACAGGGTAGATTATACAGTCATGATATAAACTACTGTGTATCATCTTCAGTGGCACATAAAAATCAGTAGTGATGTTATAATTCGTAATATAGGGCGGCTGGCGACATTATTGCAGCTGGCGACTATATTATTATCTAGGGTAAGAGGTACGTGTGTGTTGTCCCGCAGAGACTCGTGCAGCTACAGCGTGGTGGTGGAGGGCGGCGAGGAGGTGGAGGAGGCGTGCAGAGAGTGGCTCTTCGATGACTCAGTCTTCACCAACACTCTCACCTCAGAGGTACAGACGTGAAGGGAAAAAGCCTGAGGGGCGGGGAAAATTTGGAAGGAAGTTATTCTAAAGCATTATTTGGCTCTAGTCAGACCTCACCTAGACTATGCGGTTCTGTTTTGGTCTCCATATTACAGGATGGATATAACCCTGTTAGAATCAGTGCAGAGAAGGATGACCAAAATTATTCAAGGGATGCGTAACTTTAGTTATGAGAAGAGATTGGAGCTATTAAATTTACACTCACTATTAACAATATACAATAATACTTAATAATATACAATTTACACAATATTGAGGCTATCTAAAAACCTCTCTAGCCCAAAAGTTAAGGCAATCTGGCCATAAGTTTATTTTTACGGTTATTTTTATGCATTTGACGGCCATTTTTAGAGGCTTAATAACTTTGCCAAAAATCTATTTCTAAAACTTCTTGTCTCCTTTTGAAGAGTAGTTTATCTATATAATAACTGATTTATGTGGTTTCTTAATGTTGCTAACTAATTACGGAATTTTGTTTTACATAAAAACGCATCCTTTTCATCCTTTGTAAGGTAAAAAAAAAAATAGTAATTTTTGAATTTGTGATATCACAATTTCAAAAATGTTGTTTCAAGTCAAAACCTTCAGGAACACAAAGCTATATTTAGTTTTTATATAAGATGAAAAATAAAGAAGTTATTAACACTTTTCTACATGCTATTTATGAAAAATCAAGTTTCGAGATATTGAGCTGTAAAGGTTTCAATACACTTTTACTCAGGCAGCAAATTCGCCCACAACAAAGTTTACTTCATAAAAAAAAATCCATAATTATAAAGATTTTGATGTTTTTTTAATTATTAAAATTGGAGAAAAAGTAAAGAAGTTATGACATTTTGTTGCCGAGTTTTGTTTGTGCTGAGCTGTAGCGCCGTGACAACCTGCGCTATCACGGCGTTTATGCTGAGCTGTAGCGCCGTGACAACCTGCGCTATCACGGCGTTTATGCTGAGCTGTAGCGCCGTGACAACCTGCGCCATCACGGCGTTTGTGCTCAGCTGTAGCGCCGTGACAACCTGCGCTATCACGGCGTTTGTGCTCAGCTGTAGCGCCGTGACAACCTGCGCTATCACGGCGTTTGTGCTGAGCTGTAGCGCCGTGACAACCTGCGCCATCACGGCGTTTGTGCTCAGCTGTAGCGCCGTGACAACCTGCGCCATCACGGCGTTTGTGCTCAGCTGTAGCGCCGTGACAACCTGCGCCATCACGGCGTTTGTGCTGAGCTGTAGCGCCGTGACAACCTGCGCTATCACGGCGTTTGTGCTGAGCTGTAGCGCCGTGACAACCTGCGCTATCACGGCGTTTGTGCTGAGCTGTAGCGCCGTGACAACCTGCGCTATCACGGCGTTTGTGCTCAGCTGTAGCGCCGTGACAACCTGCGCTATCGAGGCGTTTATGCTGAGCTGTAGCGCCGTGACAACCTGGGGCTACCCACGGCGTTTGTGCTCAGCTGTAGCGCCGTGAAAACCTGCGCTATCACGGCTTTTTGTGCTAAAGCTGAAAGCGCCGTGAAAACCTGCGCTATCACGGCGTTTGTGCTGAGCTGTAGCGCCGTGAAAACCTGCGCTATCACGGCGTTTGTGCTTAGCTGTAGCGCCGTGAAAACCTGCGCTATCACGGCGTTTGTGCTTAGCTGTAGCGCCGTGAAAACCTGCGCTATCACGGCGTTTGTGCTGAGCTGTAGCGCCGTGACAACCTGCGCTATCACGGCGTTTGTGCTGAGCTGTAGCGCCGTGAAAACCTGCGCTATCACGGCGTTTGTGCTGAGCTGTAGCGCCGTGAAAACCTGCACTATCACAGCGTTTGTGCTGAGCTGTAGCACCGTGACAACCTGCGCTATCACGGCGTTTGTGCTCAGCTGCAGCGCCGTGACAACCTGCGCTATCACGGCGTTTGTGCTCAGCTGTAGCGCCGTGACAACCTGCGCTATCACGGCGTTTGTGCTGAGCTGTAGCGCCGTGAAAACCTGCGCTATCACGGCGTTTGTGCTCAGCTGTAGCGCCGTGAAAACCTGCGCTATCACGGCGTTTGTGCTGAGCTGTAGCGCCGTGAAAACCTGCGCTATCAGGGCGTTTTGTGCTGAGCTGTAGCGCCGTGAAAACCTGCGCTATCACGGCGTTTGGCTGAGCTGTAGCGCCGTGAAAACCTGCGCTATCACGGCGTTTGTGCTAGCTGCAGCCCGTGAAAACCTGCGCTATCACGGCGTTTGTGCTGAGCTGTAGCGCCGTGAAAACCTGCGCTATCACGGCGTTTGTGCTGAGCTGTAGCGCCGTGAAAACCTGCGCTATCACGGCGTTTGTGCTGAGCTGTAGCGCCGTGAAAACCTGCGCTATCACGGCGTTTGTGCTCAGCTGTAGCGCCGTGAAAACCTGCGCTATCACGGCGTTTGTGCTCGCTGTAGCGCCGTGAAAACCTGCGCTATCACGGCGTTTGTGCTCAGCTGTAGCGCCGTGAAAACCTGCGCTATCACGGCGTTTGTGCTTAGCTGTAGCGCCGTGACAACCTGCGCTATCACGGCGTTTGTGCTCAGCTGTAGCGCCGTGAAAACCTGCGCTATCACGGCGTTTGTGCTCAGCTGTAGCGCCGTGAAAACCTGCGCTATCACGGCGTTTGTGCTCAGCTGTAGCGCCGTGACAACCTGCGCTATCACGGCGTTTGTGCTCAGCTGTAGCGCCGTGACAACCTGCGCTATCACGGCGTTTGTGCTCAGCTGTAGCGCCGTGACAACCTGCGCTATCACGGCGTTTGTGCTCAGCTGTAGCGCCGTGAAAACCTGCGCTATCACGGCGTTTGTGCTCAGCTGTAGCGCCGTGAAACCTCGCCATCACGGCGTTTGTGCTCAGCTGTAGCGGCCGTGAAAACCTGCGCTATCACGGCGTTTGTGCTCAGCTGTAGCGCCGTGAAAACCTGCGCTATCACGGCGTTTGTGCTCAGCTGTAGCGCCGTGAAAACCTGCGCTATCACGGCGTTTGTGCTCAGCTGTAGCGCCGTGAAAACCTGCGCTATCACGGCGTTTGTGCTCAGCTGTAGCGCCGTGAAAACCTGCGCTATCACGGCGTTTCGTTCCACCCAACATAACGTACCGTAAAAAAAAAAAAAAATAAAAAATATATATAATACGAACATTTTAAAAAGTAAAAAATATAATGAATGTCATATGGCAACACTCTACACCACGCGCTGGCATAGTAGGCTCTTTAAACTGGCGCGTAGGCATTTAAATGGACCGGGAGCTTTAAATCCGTGCGTCTGGCATAACCGCAATGCGTTCTGGCATCTGTGGATACGGAAATCTAAATTTAGATAATTTTGAGGATAAATCCCATCATACAGGTAATCAGTCCCCTTCAATGATAAGCTGATAAGACGTTTGACCTTGTGGCCGTGCTTGTGGAAGGGTGCCCACGCAGCGGTTGTTATCTTTGTTTATCGGAGACTGCATATGATCAAAGTCAAGAATTGTACCTCTTAACCCCTTCACGCCCAGATCTTTCCTTTGCTATATAAAAAATCGTCTGTTGTTAGCCATAAAATTACGAAAAGTAAATTAATATACCAAATTAGCTAGTCGACAAGGATACTAAACAGGTGATATCTATAAAATGTTGCTTATATTCATTAAAATCGTCTAATGGTACCTAAATTACAATTAAAATTACGTTGTGGGCCTCAAAGGGTTAACATTAGGACAGATTTTCATGATATGCATTGACACTCATTCCTCGCTCCTGCCTTACAAGTCTAATACTCATCTTTTTACTCCTCGCATTTTTTTTCTTCACTTCTTTCTGCTCTCACTTCTCATTTCATATTTTCTCTTCTTCTCTCTTCACTCCCCACCTCCCTGTACTCTTTTTCTTTCTTATTCTTTCCTCACTTTTCGTATCTAATTTTCTCTTCCTCTCTCTTTTCTCTCCATCTCCCTAGTCTCATTTTCTTTCTTATCCTTCCCTCACTTCTCATCTGTTATTTTCTCTTCTTCTTTTTTTCTCCCCACCTCCCTTATTTTCTCACCTCCTCCTCCTTCTCCTCACCTTACCTGTTCTTCGATCCACAGTTCTTTCTTTTTTCTCCTCACCTTCCTTATTTTCTCACCTCCCATCCACCTCCTCCACCTGCTTCTCTCCTTCCCTCACGCCCGCGCTTCGGTCCACAGTTCTCTCTGGTGTGTGGAAGGAGCTACCTGCGGGCCTTGTACCAGAGTGTGTACATGTTGGGTACTTGCCTGAGTTATCTCGTCACCGGCATCATCGCAGACAGGTTTGTGTTGTTACCTAATTGTTGTTACCTAGCTTTATCAGTCGTTGTATTAGTAATCTAATTGGATGGATGGATGGACGGATGAATGGATGAATTATCAATCATTGGGGGCATACGCCGGGAGACGCGTCGCCTCGCCCACCTTATGACGCCACTGCCGAGGGTCACCACGCGCGAGTCCCCATGCAGGCTACCTTCCCATACCAAGCAGCCCTCGACAGGAAACATCAACTTGCCCCAGCCACGAACCTTGTGGGCTTCCTCCACGCCGGATTGTCTCTGTAACCCGGTGGGAAGGATCGGTTTCAGGGTAGCGTGCCACATGCCCATATAGCCGATGTTGGCGCTGACGGACTATGCAGGTAATAGGCCTCGATCAACAGTCCTTGCAGGAATCCCGCGAAGTCGCAGAAGATCCCAGAGTGACTCACGATGCACTGAGTCAAACGCCTTCTTGAGATCAACATAGGTTGCAAGCATCCTCTGTCGAAACTCACGTCGGCGTTCCACCAGGACACGAAGCGCTAGGATACGGTCCATTGTTGACTTACCATGCGTGAACCCAGACTGCTGAGGTCTCTGATGCTTCAGCAGATGGCTGCGGATCCGTGTCAGCAATATATGGGCAAGCACCTTGCCTGGCATTTCTTGTACTATTCTGTATAATTGTTTTTTTTCTTAATCAATGAATGAACAAAATATCAAAGCCAAGGACGTTATTCATTATTTTCATTAGGCCCCGTCCACACGGGCGAGCTTATCTCGGCAAACTTTGCTCGGTGTGACGTCCGAAATGGAGAAACCGCGAGCAAAGCTTCGTAAAGGTTTTCCCTAATGTTTAGGGAAATATAATGTTTAGCGAGGTATCGAGGCTTTACCTGTTGGTCGTCAAGGTTGGGCGGTGGGTTTGGGATGAAGGTGCTGCCAGACGCACGAACTACACTGTACGTTCGTACCCACGAGCTATCAGTTCTCGCATTCCATCATCAACCATCAGACATGTCCAGGGAACATTGGTCTAGAGAAGTGACTGTGAGTTTAATAGAGTTGTATCGACAACAACCATGTCTTTGGGATGTAAGAAAAGAGGTGTACAGAGACCGTGACGCACGAACTGCAGCATTAGACAAATCAATGAAAATCTAAAGCATATTGGCGCCGAGGTTAAACGTAAATTAGCTCTTCTCTTCGAAAACAGCATCGAAGGGAAATGCGTAAAGTAAATATGTCAAAGAAATCAGGAGTTGGAAGCGAAGACCAATACACACCCAAATTATCGTGCTTCAATTTATTATTATTTTTGAACTCTTGTGATACAGTACGGCCATCAGATTCAAACCTCGACAGCAGCGAGGAGATGTCAAATATGGAAATGACTGGAAGTCATGTGTCACATGACTTCCAAGTCTTCTCTTTTTTGTAGCCACTCTTTACACCACATCTTCTGCCTTGTCGTTATTACCTTTGGCGCACATTGCAATAACAATACACAGCGCTATTTTCTTCTTGCGTGTCCTGCGATCTATGTTGTCGTACACCACTCGATCCTGTTTCAGTCACTGCCAGGCTCTGACTGCCTCCTCCCTATTTATTTATTTCCATATTTATTTTATATACCCATTTCTACCTTCCTTCTTCCCATACACCACTTCCCACACTTCCCACTTCCTCTACCTCCCTCCTTCCCTCCCACCCACAGGTACGGACGCAAGGTGGTGTTGGTGGCATCACAGGTCTTCATCCTAGTCTTATCGCTCGCCCTTTGTTTCCTCCGCACCGTCGTCGCCATCCTGAGCGTGCGGTTCTTCCTCGGCATGTTTGGTGTCCTCATCTTCACCATCCTGTGTGAGTGCTGAGTGCGTTGACGGTTGAGTGTTTGTGGGGGATGAAAGTGATTTAGGTAATGATTGTGTAATGTGTATGTAACCTATTTCAGTTGATTTTTCTCTCTCAAGTTGATTTTTTTTTTCTCTCTCTCTATCTTTCTCTAAGTATACAACTCTGTAGGATAAAATCTGATATACTTATACTGTTTGCTTAATTCGCCAATTGTAATGGGGCTCCCTGTGTGTGTGTGGTGTGTGTGTGTGTGTGTGTGTGTGTGTGTGTGTGTGTGTGTGTGTGTGTGTGTGTGTGTGTGTGTGTGTGTGCAGCCCTGGAGGTGTGTGAGCCCAAGCATCGTGCTCTGGTGGGTCTGTTGCTGGGGATACCCTGGGGTCTGGGTACCATGGCGTGGGGCGGGGCGGCCTTCCTCATCCGGGAGTGGCGGTGGCTGCACTTTGCCGTCTCCCTTCCCTTGGTCCTGGTGCTTCCTGCTCTATAGTGAGTGCTTCATGCCTTAGCGTGAGTGTTTCATGTCCTGCTAGTGTATTCAGTGATGCTTTTGTTAGGTGGCTCAACATACTGACCTTGTTTTCTATTGCAAGAGACATATATTGCGGTCACGGCCTTATTATACTGTATTCATTTTGGCAAGGACACTCACGATGGCTTAGTCCCGGCGACTCCACTTTTCCCGGCGGGCTGGGTATACCTTCGAATAGGTAAGTAGTCAACATGAAATGCTCGCCGATATCAAGTATCTCAGCTACCCAGCCCGCAGGGAGAAGTGGAGTCGCCAGGACAAAGCTATCGTGAGTGGCCTTGCCATTCTGAATACAGAATAGTATTTGGTGATAGGCGTCTAGGCATTTGTCATTCTGCTACTGACGCGTATACATAATACATTGGGAGCCTGGCTTTTGTTGTATGTGCTTGAATATATGAACGTAAGCCAAAATACGAGACTCTTTAGATTTTACAGGAAAAGAGATGTTTTGATTATTAGTCTATTTCACCTACCGTGAAAATATATTTTGCTTCCTGTGCTCACGCGGACCTGGTAACACTGGGCGGGCGATGGTCTGTCTCGTCTCTGATTGGCCGGCGGCCGCAGGCAAGAAGAGGCTGTCTCGCCGCTCATCCCAGAAAGTGCCTGTCCTCACACTACATGTCTCACTTCTTTTTACTGTAGCTCTTTTTTTCTTTTCTTTTTACGTTGAAGCCTATAGCGCCTGTAGGCTATTATGTTTTCCTTGAGGGCTCAGGTGGTTGGCCCTGCACATTCTGGAGGGTCGTGAGGGTTGGCCCTGCACATTCTGGAGGGTCGTGAGGGTTGGCCCTGCACATTCTGGAGGGTCGTGAGGGTTGGCCCTGCACATTCTGGAGGGTCGTGAGGGTTGGCCCTGCACATTCTGGAGGGTCGTGAGGGTTGGCCCTGCACATTCTGGAGGGTCGTGAGGGTTGGCCCTGCACATTCTGGAGGGTCGTGAGGGTTGGCCCTTCGCCCGTTGGTGGCGCAGGCTGGATTTTTTTTATAGTGACACCTGTGATGTTATAGGTGAAGGTCCGTTTTTTGTGATGGTTCATCCTTCAGTTCAGGCTCATGCTGCCACCTGTTGTCCCTCCGCCGCACTTGAAGTCGCAGTCGAAAGAACAGGTATGCACCACGCGGGTTTCTTCGGCCACTCGACGATGGATTTACAGTTGCTACTTGGTGGGACTTGAACTCGGGATCTTATGCTCACCTCCCAGGCTCCTGTCGACCTCGTTAAAGATGGCCGAAAGAGTTGCCCCCGGCAGGATTCGAACTCGGGTCATCGAGCTCACCACTCCAAGACGCTAACCACCGCCTCCCCTTAAGGTCACTTAATTCACTTAATGGTCACTTTTTTACCTCTTTACGAACACTAGAATAAAAGTGGATCACAACTGTGTAAAAAACAAAATGTAATCTAAAGAAATAAACAAGATTAACTCAAGATTAACTTGAGTTGAACTCAAAAGTCGGGGCTACAAATGTTTATACCACATTTTTTTACAAGCCGTGTTTACATTGGAATTATCTTACAACTGTAAACACAATTTGTACCACGTGATAGAAAATCTTCTCTTGAACACGATAGTGTCCTCACATATTCGATTAAGGGAAGATGAAGGGAGACTAACAACATTATAATAAATAATTTCTAGGATGAGCGGGGAGACAGCCTGCCTGCGGCCGCTGGTCAATCAGAGGCGAGACAGACCATCGCCCGCCCAGTGTTGCCTGTTCGCGTGAGCACAGGAAGTTAAATATTTTTCACGGTAAGTTAAATAAACTATAGTTATCTTTATCAAGATCCTAACACTTCATTTTTTTCTGGGCATCACCAAATAGGATCATCTTATTCATTCCTGGTGTGTGTTGGGTATTGTAGGGCAGGTGTGTGTGTGTGTGTGTGTGTGTGTGTGTGTGTGTGTGTGTGTGTGTGTGTGTGTGTGTGTGTGTGTGTGTGTGTGTGTGTGTGTGTGTGTGTGTGTGTGTGTGTGTGTGTATGTGTGTGTGTGTGTGTGTGTATTTCCCCTACAGCCTGATGGACGAGTCGCCGCGGTGGCTGATCGTGCGGGGCCACCACGAGCGGGCGCTGCGGGTGCTGCACAAGGCGGCGCGATGGAACCGCGTGACGCTGCCAGAACACCGGGAACTGCGCGCCCTCATGAAGGACATCCAGGAGGTGTGACAGCGTGGCCTTAGCACGTATTACAGAATGCTACAGTTTACATTTAGATAATTGCACCTTGGTATGGGAGCGTGACCTTAGCACGTATTACAGAATGCTACAGTTTACATTTAGATAATTGCACCTTGGTATGGGAGCATGGCCTTAGCACGTATTACCAGAATGCTGCTGTTTATACCAGTATTTACTTTGTTATACACCACGTATACTATTGCAAGTTGGTGATTAGAAAGATTAATGAACATTTAAATAAAACTACGTACATTGGTTTTGATGAGCACACGAATAGAAGCAATGTGTGACGCTGCCTTTTCCCTTCACTATAATTGTTAAATCCTCGCAAAGTAAAAGTTTCATCGTGAAATAATTAATGGAGTTACCCAATGCACGTTTTAGGTTGACATCTTGAGTTTCCCGTGATAAAGACTGCTTATTACTTTTTCTTCTTTTCTTTTACGTGGCAGTCCACGACGCCGCCAGCCATGGGCACAGAGGGCACAGAGGGCAGCACCAAGACGTGGTACCAGCGCGCCGTGCCCAGCCTGCTCAGGTGCGCCCATCACAACACTCCACTCATCACACACTGACACAAACACGGCCACGTCAAACATTCACATACTCAATATTGGTTTTGTATGAGCCATAGATAACAGTAGACCTGGATGTGACACTCGGCAATGAAGCGCGCTGGACGCTGCAGTACTGGCCCCATGGCCAGTCTGCTGCCCATTAACTTGTTGCATATGACTAGCATATAGAGTATAAACTATGGTTTATCAGTATATATGATACACTGTAATCTTCGTAAATGTTTGTTCTATAATATTATAAAATAAAAAACAGTAAAACACACTAAAGAAATGCCATTACGAGACTCAGAAGAAATATGCATGAAGTTAATAGTCACTTAAATTCTTCGCCATTTAAAACTTTGCGAGTCAACTTTTAACATGAAACACGTCAATAGAAGCGCAATTTTATTAGCATTCCATTGATATATTTAGTTTTCTGATAAATTAAATACCACCATGATTAAATTGTTAACTTAGCGTTAACTAAATAAATAAAATCATCAATCGGGTAATTTTCCCGATTGATGATGTTATTTATTTACTTATATATTTCGTTTTCTGATAAATGAATTAGCACCATACATAAATTAGCGTTAACTAAATAAATAACCTCATCAATCGGCAAAATTACCCAATTGATGATTTTATTTATTCATTTAACGCTAATTTATGCATGGTTCTAATTCATTTATCAGAAAACAATATATAGCACTGGAAATAAAATAAAATTGCGCTTCTATTGATATGTTTCATGTTAAAAGTTGACTCGTAAAGTTTTAAATGGCGAAGAGTTTAAGTGAATATTAAGTTCATGCATATTTCTTCAGTCTCGTAATGGCATTTCTTTAGCATGTTTTACTGTTTTTTATTTGATAATATTATAGAACAGACATTTACGAAGATTACAGTATATCGTATATACTGATAAACCATAGTCTATATGAGTCATATGCAGCAAGTGAATGGGCAGCAGACTGGCCATGGGGCCGGTACTGCAGCGTCCAGCGCGCTTCTTTGCCGAGTGTCACATCCAGGTCTACTGTTATCTATGTATGAACATATAAAGTTAGATTTTACTCACTGTCTTTCACATTTACAAACGTGTCCTCTCATATGGAGTCTTTTTCCCTAAACTTTACAACGCACATAACCATCCCTCCGAGTCTCTTGTGTGAAAGACTGTGGTAATGAAGTGACGGTCATGAATACGGTAATGCGGTAATGAAAGACTGCGCGAAACTATAAAAAAAAAAGTGGTTAGAGTAACTTTAGTGATATTAAAAGCGGTTATTTTAGCTACTTTCCGGCCGAAATAGTAGTTTTTGGGTTTACATCTTGTTGTTGTCTTGGGTTGTCTTGTCTCTTTCGAGTTGAGTCCTCATTTAGTCTCTTGTTATAAGAACATAAGAAAATAAGGAAGCTACAAGAGGCCATTAGACCTACACGTGGTAGTTCCTGTTACTTAACACTACCTACATCCATCTTTCATCCCCATCCATGAATTGATCTACCCTCCCTTTAAAGCTCTCTAATGGCTCCGCACTAACTACCTGTTTACTGAGTCCATTCCAATCATTTACCACACTATTTGAGAACCAGTTTTTCCCTGGTTCACAATTGGGTGGTAAATTATTGGAATGAACTCAGTAGACAGGTAGTTAGTACGGAGTCATTAGAGAGCTTTAAAGGTTATACTTGCTTCCCGCTGTGTTTCAGGACGCGGCCCATACAGATCATCACCGTCGTCATCTGCATCGACTACTTCAGCGTCAGTCTGGTGTTTGACGGCCTTAACATGAGCGGCGACAGCTACACGTCAGACCCGTTCCTGTACCTCGTGTTGAGCGGCCTGGTGGAGATCCCGGCCTATGTCTTAGCGGCGCCAGTTATCGACCGGTGGGGAAGAAGGTTGCCCACTATCCTTAGCTTCGTGCTGTGCGGCGTCATCTTCACTATGGTCGCCTTTATCCCGCCAGGTGACGCATCCAAACATAGGTCTCATTTTTGTTATTGTCTTACTTCTGCAGGAGGAAGGAGGGATTTTTCGGTTCTTTTACATAAGACCAAAAGAAAATAAGGAAGCTACAAGAGGCCGTAAGACCTACACGAGGTAGTTCCTGTTACTTAATTCTAGCTACATCCACCTTTCATCCCCATCCATGAATTTATCTAGCCTCCCTTTAAAGCTCTCTAATGACTCCGCACTAACTACCTGTCTACTGAGTCTATTCCAATCATTTACCACCCTATTTGTGAACCAGTTTTTCCCTATTTCTTTTTTAAATCTACGCTTTTTCGGTTCTTTTCTCTGGTATGCTTCTGTCCGCGTCGCCTTCAGGAGTGGGAAGTAAGCCGTGGCTGACGAAAAATTGCGGGGAACTATTGGAAAGGAGTTAGAGTAATTTTAGTGCTAGTGAAAGATGTTATTTTAGCTACTTTCTTTTTTAGCGAAATAGTGTTGGTTTGATCTGCGTCGTAGTGAACTGTAGCGCTGATCCCGTAGACCTTCCCAGCCTCCCGCACCACCGTTGTCTATATTTTTATTTTCCGTTTTTCCTGTTTTCTTTCTTTTTCTTTATTTTGCGTAATAAGGGTCCGACTTATGGCTGAATTAAATATCAACATAAATTACGCATATTACCAGTCCATATATAGTTGATAGAATACTTTCAGATACTGTCACTATATCAAACAAATGATAGGTCATGTGGATGGAGTTGGGAGGCTGCACGTAGTTATTATACAGTCGGCGCAAAATAACATAGGACGCCAAAAAACTTAGGACGGGAATAACGTCCTTAGCTTTTTTGCCAATTTCGGTGGGAGCGATTTTTTTTTTTTACGTTTTTTGTATATCTGGCAGTGCATTAGACTGTCTGCTGTAGATTCCTCGCTGCTGCCCGCTCTGTATCTTCCAAGTCATCATGGGAAGAGGTTGTTGTGTTTGGTTCTCCAACCTTCCTACACACCCATTCGCCCCTCCATCTTCGCCCGCCTACTCCAAGTCTACTAAAACATAATGCCGGCCAAATCTTTATCCATTGTGAAGAAGACACATATAGTACCCTTGTATCGAGGTGGGAAAACCCTGGATTGATAAGGATTGCTGATGTCAATAATCCTTATGAGCAGTTGATCAGTCTTCTTTGAAGTTTTTCTTGGTCGCCCTGACCCTTTCTTCCACGCCAAAACAGTCTCTAACTCACCATCTTGCGCTCGCCTGTACAAGACCGAGACGTTGTGTTTGGAAACACACATCTCCCTCCTCGCTATCAGGCCCATAGTTTTCCCACTTCGATACAAGGTTACTTATGTGTCTTCTTCACAATGGACAGAGATTTGCCCGGCATAATGCTTTAGTAGACCTGGAGGAGGCGGTAGAGGATGGAGGGGCGAATGGGGGTGTAGGAAGGTTGGATAACCAAACACAACAACCTCTTCCTATGATGAATTGGAAGATACAGAGCGGGCAGCAGCAAGAAATCTACAGCAGACAGCCTAATGCACTGCCAGATATACAAAAAACGTAAAAAAATTCAATCGCTCTCACCGAAATTAGCAAAAAAGCTAAGGACGTTATTCCCGTCCTAAGTTTTTTGGCGTCTTAAGTTTTTTTGCGCCGACTGTAGTGTAGGATCACAACCAACTTTACGTAATGTGACCATAATTAGAACTAAGATGATGTGAGTTTGGGCATTTGTATTGATTAGATATATTTCAACATTCAATTTTTTGTATTGTATCATTATCACACAAAGGACAAATGTGTGACCAAAGACTACTATATACAGTAGTCTTTGGTGTGACCTTATCTTTTCCATCGTCCCGCAGAGCTACAAGCGTTGATGATGGTTAGGTTAGGTTAGTAACGCTATTTTCCATCGTCCCGCAGAGCTACAAGCGTTGATGATGGTGCTGGCGCTGACGGGCAAGTTGTTCATCAGTGCCATCTCCCAAAACCTGTACCTGTACGCCTCCGAGCTCTTCCCGACGGAGGTGCGCATGCAGGGCATCGCCGCCGCTATGGTGTTCAGCCTGCTGGCCTCCATCCTCGTGCCCTTCATCACGACCTTCCTGGTGTGTGTGTGTGTGTGAGTAAACGAGAGAGAGAGAGAGAGAGAGAGAGAGAGAGAGAGAGAGAGAGAGAGAGAGAGAGAGAGAGAGAGAGAGAGAGAGAGAGAGAGAGAGAGAGAGAGAGAGAGAGAGAGAGAGAGAGAGAGAGAGAGAGAGAGAGAGAGAGAGAGAGAGAGAATGGATAGTCAAATAAATAAATAAATGAATCTATTATTACTAATGACCACCAAGTGTAACAGGCGATCCCTTCACCCCATCCTTGGCGAGATTGGTGTCATGATTGCCTCCTTCCCCTCCTCCCTTCCCCTCCTGGCAGGGTCCCGTGCTGCCATGGCTGCCCTCGCTCATCTTCGGCATCGTGGTGGCGGTGGCGGGCGTGGTCACCCTGGCGCTGCGGGAGTCGAAGGGCGTGCCGCTGCCGGACACCCTGGCGGACCTCAACAAGCCCACCACCAGCGCCACCATCGCCACCATCGCCACCATCGCCATCTCAGAGAAGGACGTCGATACATGAGGTTATTGACGGCTTTGAAGTATGAAAAGCCTATTTTTGGGTCCACGACAGAGCTAGTGCACTAACTGGCCGGGCACTAGCTCTAAGGGGACCTAAAATTCTTCCTTTTTTCCTCTCTCTCCTACCGTATTTGTCGTTTTTAAAAGTGACTCAAATAAATCTCTATTTGCTTTTCATCACCACCATCACTATCCCAGGGAAGGACGTCGATAAATAAGGTTGTTTCTTCCTTTTTTTTCTCTCTCTCTCTCACCGTATATGTCGTATGTGTATATGTATATGTCGTATATGTACGTATTTCTCTCTCTCTCTCTCACCGTATATGTCGTTTTTAAAAGTGACTGTCAAATAAATCTCTATTTACTTTTCGTTTTACTCCTTATTTGTTCTTATCTTGTTTATTTTTTACTCACTATTTCCTTATTCTTTGCTCTCGTGTATGGATGGATGGCTTTACGTATACAATGAATGACCTGGGAAAAAAGACACCAGCTTTCACTAATCATTAGGACGGCCTTTTCTCATTCAGGGAAGACACAATAACTTCCCTGTTGATGACGTATACAGCCTCCTAGCACGGTTTGCAACACCCTCACCAGCCACATCCTTCACTGTACGTGACAATAACATGTAAGACTTCTGCGGTAATAACAGCCTGTTGTACTGCACTTGGGAACACCCCCCCTCTACACAGGGTGGCTTAGTCTTCTATCAAATAAAAACAGGACCTTACACACCACCTACGCCCCATCTCCTTGCTCGAGGTGGACAGTAGGTAATCACCTGCCTTTGTTAGTGGAAACCCTTAAGAGGCTTGAGCAGGTCTCGAACCTACGACCTTTTTTTTCACAGGACTGGTCAAGAGCAAAAAAAGAAGTAACAAAAAGCCCGCTAATTGCAAGTCCCTATAAAGAAGACAGTAAGAGAAAGAAGGGAAGTGGGTCAATTACATTTGGGGGGTGTTTTGACAATCCTCCTTTGAAGAAATATAAATCGTAGGAAGATGGAAAAATAGAAATAGGAAGTGTTCCAGAATTTCACAGTGAAAGGGATGAAAGGGTTAACTCTTACATTAGTAAGATGGACAGAATAGGGATTTGAATGAGTAGAAAGTCTTGTGCAGCGAGGCCGCGAGAGAGGAACATGCAGTTATAACAAGTTTAGAAGAGCAGTGGGCATGAAAATAACGGTAGAAGATAGCAAGAGAAACAAGAAAGGCAACTACTTTTACTTCTATACCAAGCAACAATTAGTTATTTTTTCTTTTTTTATTGTTATTACTAGTATTTTATTTAAACCATAATATGAGAGGTAGATCCATAGCAGCAAAATTGTAAGTTTATTATTGTATTTGAGAAATCTCTACCACTATAAGGAATAGACAAGCTCATTACATTATCAAACAAACTAATATAATCCTTATGTTAACGTCATATCATTATTTTTTTTTTTTTTTTTTTTTGTCATAAGAAGTCAAACCTCTCAGACAATAGTTTTTTCTCTCTTTCCCGAGCCATTACTGTCACAACAATACATATAGAGCTAACGAATATGAGATAAATAGCTGCGTTGAAGTAAGCCAAAGAATATGTTTCAAGGGAAATTTGGGGATAAATGTAGCCAGACTTATACCTTAAAAACAAATACTTCCGCATATTAAGAATCTTGCAAACTTAACTGTAGCACCATTGTAGAAATCAATATTCCATTGTGTCAAAATAACAAAGCAACATAAATATTCCTAATACTACTGATTAATTAATCCCTCGCTACCTTAACATCCCTAAAAGTATGACTTGAAACACCCCCGGCCACACTGATATCCATAAAACTATGCGCTTCGTGTCCTAGTGGAACGCCGACGTGAGTTTCGACAGGGGATGCTTGCAGCCTATGTTGATCTCAAGAAGGCGTTTGACTCAGTGCATCGTGAGTCACTCTGGGATCCTCTGCGACTTTGCAGGATTCCTGCAAGGACTATTGGTTTGATGACTGGTCTGTACTCTGGGACTGAGAGTGCTGTGAAGTGTGGGGCAGGTGTATCCAGTTTTTTTTCAGATGTGTCCAGGTTTCCAGGTTTTCCAGGTTTCCAGGATGAAATATTGAAAACTTTTATGAATGCTGATTTCTTACACACGCACGCACGCGCCTGCACGCACGCACATCCGCATACCGAAGCTCTAACAGAGAGAGAGAGAGAGAGAGAGAGAGAGAGAGAGAGAGAGAGAGAGAGAGAGAGAGAGAGAGAGAGGAGAGAAGAGAGAGAGAGAGAGAGGGAGAGGTGGTAAAAATGCTAACTGGTTAATGCGGCAACGAACTTCAAGGTGAAAAAATTGTTTATGGAGGAAAAATAAAATTCGTAAATTTGAAAATCTAAAAAAGAAAACTAAACCATACGTGAATACTAAAGAACAAACAATATGAATAATGTATGATTAGAAACCATGTGAAATTGAATTAAACTTAGCAAAAAATATATATATATAAAAGTGGCTATAAATACGTATGACACAGTTATAAGCATAATTATTCCTGTGTTTCTTCCTTCTTCGTTCTTCTCTATATCTCTTCTTCAGCCTTTTTTCAGCTTTCAGCCTTTTTTCAGACTTCAACTTTTTTCTTCAGCCTTCAGTCTTTTTTTCAGTCTTCAGTCTTTTTTTCAGTCTTCAGTCTTTTTTTCAGTCTTCAGTCTTTTTTTCAGTCTTCAGTCTTTTTTTCAGCTTCTAGTCTTTTTTTCAGTCTTCAGTCTTTTTTTCAGTCTTCAGTCTTTTTT
>JACEEZ010019672.1:55000-67500 GCA_016584305.1 Chionoecetes opilio
TTTATGAGATTTATGAGGATATTGCCCTAGCGTCGAAGTTGCTCTTTAATAGTTATTAGCTACACGTAACTCTGCAGGGGAAAAATGTAGATTATGAGAGAAGGAATATTATGATAAGTGTGTGTGTGTGTGTAGTAGTGGTGGTGGTGGTGGTGGTGGTGGTGGTGGTGGTGGTGGTGGAGGGGTGGTGGTGGTGGTGGTGGAGGGGGTGGTGTGGTGGTGGTGGAGGGGGTAGTGGTGGTGGTGGTGGAGGGGGTGGTGGTGGGGGGGGGAGGATGGTGGTGATGGGGGGGGGGGCGGTGGTGGTGGTGGTGGTGGTGGTGGTGGTGGTGGTGTGGTGGTGGAGGGGGAGGGTAGAGGGGGTGGGGGGGTGGAAGAGGGGGGGGTTATAGCTTTATTTTCGCCCGAGAATTACACTGATTGCCACTATAACTAAGGAAAGGGAAGAAGAAGAGGAGGAGGAGGAGGATAATAACAAAGACAATAATAATAACAATAATAATAATGATAATAATAATAATGAGGAGAAGTCGAGAACAATAAATACAATTATTACAAAAGGACGAAGCAAAGAAAGGAGAGAAATAGCATGCAAGAATAGGGTGACGGGGAGGAAAGAATACAATTGTACACCCACACACACACACACACACACACACACACACCCACACACATACACATACACACACACACCACACACACACACACACCAGAGGTGGGCACTTCCGCAAACACTTCCGTAAACCACAACTTCCGCAAATTGCGGAAGTCCGACTTCGTTTGCGGATTTGCGTAAGTGTAAATGTTTGCGGATTTGCGTTTGCGCAAATATGTCCGCAAACGCAAATTCTTTTATGTGAGCTATAACATATGTGGGGCGCTGCGAGCTAAGTATGAAAAAAATAATATATATATATATATTATATAGTATATATAATATATTATATATATATAATATATATATATATATATATTAATATATATTATATATATTATATATATATATTGTATATATACTATATATATATATATATATTATATATATATACATGTTAATACCATATATATATATTACATATATATATATATATATATATATATATATTATATATATATATATATTAATATATATATAATATATATATATATTACATAATTATTGCCATAAGTGATTTATTAAATAATATATAAATTTACTACCATAAAGTGCTTTACCTCTATTTTTGCAATATATGCAGAGAAAATAATCACCTAATTGGTTTGCGGACTTGCGGTTGTGGACTTTTGAACTTCAAGAAATTTGCGGACTTGCGGTTGCGGAATATAAAAGGATTGGGATTTGCGGATTTGCGTTTGCGGAAGTGGATTTTCGTTCGCGGTGCCCACCTCTGACACACACACACACACACACACACAGACAGACACACAGACACACACCCATATCCACACACACCCACACATACACCCACACCGACACACACACACCGACACACAGACAGACACAGACAGACATACAGACAGACATACACACACATACACAACTTTTTTTTTTTTTTTCCATCTGTGCCTATAGCGCCTGTAGGCAGTGGTGACCCAGGGCTCGGATGGTAGGCTCTGGAGGTTCACTTGAGGGTTCTGATGGTTGGTCCTCGCCCGTGGTGGCGCAGGCAGGATTCTTATAGTGACGCCTGTGAGGCTCATGCCGCCCCCTGTGTCCTCCGATGCACTCGTAGTCGAAGGTAGAGTTGATAGGCAGGGCATGTGGGTGTTCTTAGGCCACTCGACGGTGCAGAAAGGTTTTGGGTTTCTTCGGGGATGGAACTCGGGTCACCGAGAACGCCAGTCGGAGACTCTAACCGCTCCGCTACCGCCTCCCCAACTTAGGGCAGTCCTCTTCAGGAAAAAGGTTGTCGCAAGATACATTACACAAAAAAACCACAAGTCAGCTAATCTAACTGGTTTCTGCAAGGTGGTCATCTTTCTCCGCCTCCTGAGCAATATTTACTCATCGTAGATTACTTATTCAAAACAGTATTGCATCATGCCTAAGAGGAAAGAGCAGGGGCGTCGTGGGCAGCGTGTGGCGGCCTGCCAGGACATCGAAGTCAAGGGGGAAGGGTGTGGCCACATCGTCATCACAGAGCCCTCCCCCGGCAAGGACAGATCCCATGTGACAGATACCCCGGAGGAGTCGCAAACGGGTGACGGGAAGGATGTGTGCGGGCAGATAGAGGATGCCATGAATGCTTTCCCACGCGGGGACAAGTTGAATATCCCTATCGAGGTGTCTGGTGACAGCGTCCATGGATATCGGTTAAGGTTTCGGGCGGAGGGGCGGACATAGGTGGGTATGGAGATGGGCGGGTGCATGAGTGGTGGTCCATGAGAGGGAGAACGCTGTCATGGTGACTCTCAAGTTGTCCCCGGTGCACCCACACACTTCCGAGGGCGCGACATCCTCTGATCAGGTCCCGCCGAGCCTCCCGTCCACCCAGCAAAACACTCCCAAAATAAACACTTCCTTCTCCAAAAGCTTCCCCCCTCCTTCCACCTCTGATCAGGACCCGCCGAGACTCCCTTCCACCCAGCAGGTCCCCACAAGCCTCCCTACTGAGAGTTATCACACCGCAAACCAGGGAACAGGACCCTCGCTTCCCTCCTATGTGCCCTCAGACCCTCACAGTCGTAGCCGTGCGACACAAACTGGAGGCCACACCACTACGTGTCAATACGGGTCACAGCAACACCACGACTGCGGGTCACAGCAACACAATAACCATGACTGCGGGCCACAGCAACACAATAACCACGACTGCGGGCCACAGCAACACACAAACAATGACTGCGGGCCACAGCAATACGCCCCTGACCATGACTGCGGGCCACAGCAACACAATAACCACGACTGCGGGCCAGAGCAACACACAAACCATGACTGCGGGTCACAGCAATACGTCCCTGACCATGACTGCGGGCCACAGCAACACACAAACCAAGACTGCGGGCCACAGCAACACACAAACCATGACTGCGGGTCACAGCAATACGTCCCTGACCATGACTGCGGGCCACAGCAACACAATAACCATGACTGCGGGCCACAGCAACACATCCCTGACCATGACTGCGGGCCACAGCAACACACAAACCATGACTGCGGGCCACAGCAATACGTCCCTGACCATGACTGCGGGCCACAGCAACACAATAACCATGACTGCGGGCCACAGCAACACATCCCTGACCAAGACTGCGGGCCACAGCAACACACAAACCATGACTGCGGGTCACAGCATACGTCCCTGACCATGACTGCGGGCCACAGCAACACAATAACCATGACTGCGGGCCACAGCAACACACAAACAATGACTGCGGGCCACAGCAATACGTCCCTGACCATGACTGCGGGCCACAGCAATACGTAACTGACCATGACTGCGGGCCACAGCAACACAATAACACGACTGCGGGCCACAGCAATATGCCCCTGACCACGACTGCAGGCCACAGCAATACGTCCCTGACCATGACTGCGGGCCACAGCAACACAATACAAACACGACTGCGGGCCACAGCAATACGTCCCTGACCACGACTGCGGGCCACAGCAATACGTCCCTGACCATGACTGCGGGCCAGCCGCCACAGCAACACAATAACACGACTGCGGGCCACAGCAATACGTCCCTGACCATGACTGCGGGCCACAGCAATACGTCCCTGACCATGACTGCGGGCCACAGCAACACAATAACACGACTGCGGGCCACAGCAATACGCTCCTGACCACGACTGCGGGCCACAGCAATACGTCCCTGACCATGACTGCGGGCCACAGCAATACGCCCTGACCACGACTGCGGGCCACAGCAATACGTCCCTGACCATGACTGCGGGCCACAGCAACACAATAACACGACTGCGGGCCACAGCAATACGCTCCTGACCACGACTGCGGGCCACATTAATACAACCCCTGACCATAACTGCGGGCCACAGCAATACGTCCCTGACCATGACTGCGGGCCACAGCAACACAATAACACGACTACGGGCCACAGCAATACGCCCCTGACCACGACTGCGGGCCACAGCAATACGCCCCTGACCATGACTGCGGGCCACAGCAACACAATAACCACGACTGCGGGCCACAGCAATACGCCCCTGACCACGACATGCGGGCCACAGCAACACAATAACCACGACTGCGGGCCACAGCAATACGCCCCTGACCATGACTGCGGGCCACAGCAACACACAAACCAAGACTGCGGACCACAGCAACACACAAACCAAGACTGCGGGCCACAGCAATACACAAAACAATACTGCGGGCTACAGCAATACGTCCCTGACCACGACTACAACCCCTATCACGACTGCGGGCCACAACCACACCCCAACCACGACTACGAGCCGCACTGCAACCCCTGCCACGCGCCTACGCATCACTACGACCCCCACTGTGCGCCTCACCCTGAGTGCTGCTGTGCGCCCTGTTGCCACCCACACTGTGTGCCTCACTGCGACCCACAACCCCCAAACCACAACCCACATCATGGGCGGTGCTGCGACGGGAACCACGGGGATAACAATGCTAAACAGCCCGACCCACAGCAGGGAACAAAGCCTGAACTCAAACCAAAGCCCAGGAAACAGACCTCACATGTTGGTACACAGACAGAGACAAAGACTAAGACACAGAAAAAAGGCACTTAGGTATACGTACGCAAGACATAGGTAGATATACACAGGTACTAAGGACGACACACACACACACACAGCACACACACCACAAGTACCAAGTAAACACACACACACACAGCACACACACCATAATTACCAAGTAAACACACACACACACACACAACACACACACCACAATCACCAAGTAAACACACACACACTACACACACACACACACACACACACACCACACACACACACACACACACACACACACACTACAGCCACCATCATTACATAACGTTCTCTTGATTTCTTAACGATTTTTTCTCTCGTGCTATGTAGTGTATCATTTATGCATTACAGTGATTACACACACACACACACACACACACACACACACACACACACACACACACACACACACACACACACACACACACACACACACACACACACACACACCACACACACCAACACCGCCATCCCCCCCACCACCACCGCCACCACCCCACCACCGCCACCACCACCACCACCACCACACCACCACCGCCACCACGACCACCACCGCCACCACGACCACCACCACCACCAGGCTCAGTTTACCTTGGAGAAAATGAAATTCAGAGAGTCACTTACATTAGATTTCTGTGTGTTATTATTGACGAAAATTTAAATTGGAAAAAACATATACAATCTGTAAATTTGAACTTATCAAAAATGTGTGGAATTTTATACAGAACTAGGCACAACTTAACGACTGAAGCTTTGCGAAGCATATACTATTCTTTATGTTATCCATATATAATTTACTGTTTGTCTGTCTGGGGATGTACTTGGCCTTCCACTGTAAAAGATGTTTTCATTGCACAAAAGAAAATAATAAGAACAATTACCTTTAAAGGCAAGTATGATCATACAGATTTATTATTTAATGATTTAGGGTTACTGAAATTTGAGTTTTTAAAAAAATATTTTCTTGTACTTACAATTTACAATGGTATAAATGATAGTAGTGATAGTAATAAATTATTTAAAGTTCTTCACCACAGTCAAGGTACGCGGGGAAACCATATTGACCTGATATGTCAACCACGAACAACATTATATAAACATTCACTGCACTGTGTTGGTCCTAATTGTTGGAACAATTTACCAAACAATTTGAAAAGTATTAACAATTTTAATACATTTAAAAATAGACTTAAGGCTTACTTTTTCCATCAACAGAATCAAAACATTAGGGATTAATATGAATATTCTTCACATCATTAGTATTTTCAGTAGCAAAATTAGTGTTTAATTGTATCAATCAACTTGGGTAATTGTTATGGTAGTTAACTTTTTTTTTTTTTTGTAAATATATTTTATTATTGCCGCCCTTCATATATTTATAATATTTTGTACACTGTTCCTGTCCGCCAGGGAGCTGTTGCTCGGCGGACTAATGCCTAAGATCACATTTGTATATAATTATATAATATATGTACTTCTAAAGATATGGCAATAAACTAAACTAAACTAAACTAAACCACCACCAACACCACCACCGCCACCACCGCCACCACCAACAACAACACCACCACCACCACCACCACCGCCACCACCAACAACAACACCACCACCGCCACCACCACCATCACCACCACCACCGCCACCACCATCACCGCCACCACCGCCACCACTGCCACCACCACCATCGCCACCAACACCACCACCGCCACCACGACCTCCACCGCCACCACGACCACCACCACCACCGCCACCACCACCACCACCAACACCACCACCGCCACCACCGCCACCACCACCACCACCACCACCACCACCAACACCACCACCACCCCCACCACCCCCGCCACCACCCCCACCACCACCACCACCACCACCACCGCCACCACCACCAACACCAACACCACCACCACCGCCACCGCCACCACCACCAACCCCACCACCACCAACACCACCACCACCGCCACCGCCACCACCACCATCAACAACACCACCATCGCCACCACAGTCAACACCACCACAGTCAGTCTTCTAAGCATGAATAATACATGGCTGGCATTTGCTGTTATTTGTCTCATCCCTCCGCCCTCCAGTCACCCCAAGTCACGTACCACTGCCCAACCACTACTAATAATTTTTTCCTTTATTAACTCACTATACGTACCATTTTATGTAGATTTTTTTCAATATTACCTATCATTGAATCACTTTTTTTTCCGATTATAATATTCTTTTTCTTTTATTCTATACAAACTCACTCATAGGTACCATTTTACGAAGCTCTTTTCAATATTACCTATCACTGAATCCAACTTTTTTCCTATGTAATCACTATTTAATATTTTGTACATGGATTACTAAACTCTCTTAAATACTCCTTATTATATACAAACTCACTCAAACGTACCATTATATGTAGTTCTTTTTTCCTTCAATATTTCCCATCATTGAATCCCACTTTTTTCCGATGTATCACTTGTATATATTTTTTTACGTGGATTACTAAACTTTCTAAATACTCCTTATTCTATCAGCTCACTAATCCGTACCATTTTATGTAGATATATATTTTCTCGATATTAACTATCATTGAATCAGACTTTTTTTCCCGATGTTATCACTTTTACTATATAGTTTTTTACATGCATTACTAAACCTTCCCTACCTCTTACTAATCTAGCTTAAACCTAACCTAACCTTACCTAACCTGAATCTAATCAAACTTATTACTAACCAATGCATCAACAAACCATGCCTTTCACCTAAACCTCTTAACTTCTACTACTATTAAGATTACATCACCAATATCACCATTTATCAATATCAACATTATCACCACCACCACGTCACTACACACACAACACATCAAACACCAATGTCATCACTACAAATCCATAAAACTAACACCCGGATAAAAAAAAAAACCATCAACAACACCCCATCACTTAGAAAAAAATTGAAAACCACTTTGATACACTTTCACTACCACCATCATCACCACTATCTCCAGCTGGGGTTGTATACACATAGCTCTACTTCAAGCACCCCACTAACACACACTCTTGTTCTCTTGTTTGTTTTGTTTAGAGGATAATGCCTCAGAGCCATAGTGATCTACCGCTGTTGCATATTAGTGTTGGCCGAAGCCACCACCCCGGGGGGGGGGGGGGGGTTACAAACCCCCGGCTGGCACAATTTCATTGTGGACAATTGTGTGACAATTTCATGTGTAGACAATTTCATGGATGGGGACGAAAGGTGGATGTAGGCAGTGTTAAGTAACAGGAAAAAAAAAATCTCCATAAGAATGTTATCTAGAGAACAATTTGTTTTATTGACCGGTTGATAGACTTGCCTATGCAGTGAACACACACACACACACACACACACACACACACACACACACCACACACGGGCCATTATTCATATGAGATTCAGGACTAAATCCCGATGGCAGGAACTACCTCGTGTAGGTCTCACGGCCTCTTGAAGCTTCAATATTTTCTTATGTTCTTATGGCAGCCTGTGCGCTCTATCAATGTTAAATGTTTACATCTGAGGGGCGTGATGGCAGAGCGGTGATGAGAATGGGAAATGAGAGAGAGAGAGAGAGAGAGAGAGAGAGAGAGAGAGAGAGAGAGAGAGAGAGAGAGAGAGAGAGAGAGAGAGAGAGAGAGAGAGAGAGAGAGAGAGAGAGAGAGAGAGAGAGAGAAGAAAAAAAAATGTTTCGCTGTGGTGTATGGATTCAGGAAGCGTTCGGGAAGAAATTTAATACCAAAAATAAGTAGATGTTGGTGAAATTAAGATGAAAAATGTGAAAACTCAAACTAGCATCCAAAATACACCACAGTATGATGGAAAATAACTATTGCTACCGAAAACAAATACTATAAAGAGTAGTATAAAAGATCTATCCATTAGCTAAATTGGTTACACTAAAAACAAAGCTATATTTCATTACACATAGACGGAAGTGAAAAGTGATTGAACGAGTGTGATGTTTGTATCAGATTATCTTCCTGATATCTTTGTGCAGTCTTTGAAGGTGTTACGACTAATACCCTCAAACGTACTGTGGCTATAACGCAATGAAATATAGATATAACACTGTGGCTATAACGTAATGAAATATAGATAGAACACTGTGGCTATAACGTAATGAAATATAGATATAACACTGTGGCTATAACGTAATGAAATATAGATATAACACTGTGGCTATAACGTAATGAAATATAGATATAACACTGTGAATATAACGTAATGAAATATAGATATAACACTGTGACTATAACGTAATGAAATATAGATATAACACTGTGACTATAACGTAATGAAATATAGATATAACACTGCGGCTATAACGTAATGAAATATAGATATAACACTGTGGCTATAACGTAATGAAATATAGATAGAACACTGTGGCTATAACGTAATGAAATATAGATATAACACTGTGGCTATAACGTAATGAAATATAGATAGAACACTGTGACTATAACGTAATGAAATATAGATATAACACTGTGGCTATAACGTAATGAAATATAGATAGAACACGGTGGCTATAACGTAATGAAATATAGATAGAACACGGTGGCTATAACGTAATGAAATATAGATATAACACTGTGGCTATAACGTAATGAAATATAGATATAACACTGTGACTATAACGTAATGAAATATAGATATAACACTGTGACTATAACGTAATGAGATATAGATATAACACTGCGGCTATAACGTAATGAAATATAGATATAACACTGTGGCTATAACGTAATGAAATATAGATATAACACTGTGGCTATAACGTAATGAAATATAGATAGAACACGGTGGCTATAAACGTAATGAAATATAGATATAACACTGGGCTAAACGTAATGAATATAGATATAACACTGTGACTATAACGTAATGAAATATAGATATAACACTGTGGCTATAACGTAATGAAATATAGATAGAACACTGTGGCTATAACGTAATGAAATATAGATAGAACACTGTGACTATAACGTAATGAAATATAGATATAACACTGTGGCTATAACGTAATGAAATATAGATATAACACTGTGATTATAACGTAATGAGATATAGATATAACACTGCGGCTATAACGTAATGAAATATAGATATAACACTGTGGCTATAACATAATGAAATATAGATAGAACACTGTGGCTATAACGTAATGAAATATAGATAGAACACTGTGGCTATAACGTAATGAAATATAGATAGAACACTGTGACTATAACGTAATGAAATATAGATATAACACTGTGGCTATAACGTAATGAAATATAGATAGAACACGGTGGCTATAACGTAATGAAATATAGATAGAACACGGTGGCTATAACGTAATGAAATATAGATATAACACTGTGGCTATAACGTAATGAAATATAGATATAACACTGTGACTATAACGTAATGAAATATAGATATAACACTGTGACTATAACGTAATGAGATATAGATATAACACTGCGGCTATAACGTAATGAAATATAGATATAACACTGTGGCTATAACGTAATGAAATATAGATATAACACTGTGGCTATAACGTAATGAAATATAGATAGAACACGGTGGCTATAACGTAATGAAATATAGATATAACACTGTGGCTATAACGTAATGAAATATAGATATAACACTGTGACTATAACGTAATGAAATATAGATATAACACTGTGGCTATAACGTAATGAAATATAGATAGAACACTGTGGCTATAACGTAATGAAATATAGATAGAACACTGTGACTATAACGTAATGAAATATAGATATAACACTGTGGCTATAACGTAATGAAATATAGATATAACACTGTGATTATAACGTAATGAGATATAGATATAACACTGCGGCTATAACGTAATGAAATATAGATATAACACTGTGGCTATAACGTAATGAAATATAGATAGAACACTGTGGCTATAACGTAATGAAATATAGATAGAACACTGTGGCTATAACGAGATGAAATATAGATGTAACACTGTGGCTATAACGTAATGAAATATAGATATAACACTGTGGCTATAACGTAATGAAATATAGATATAACACTGTGACTATAACGTAATGAAATATAGATATAACACTGTGGCTATAACGTAATGAAATATAGATAGAACACTGTGGCTATAACGTAATGAAATATAGATAGAACACTGTGGCTATACTGTAAGCTTGTTCCATTCCACACAAAGCTTATTCCCAATCACAGTCCACAAACACGAATTGAATCTATACAATGATCTATTTATATTTACAATGTATATAGAGCTTCAGCGTCTCTTTGAACAATCTGATACTGGTAACTAGCTTTTTCAGAACTTCAATGTCTATTTGAACAGTCTGAACACAGGGAACTAGCTTTTTCAGAACTCCAATGTCTATTTGAACAGTCTGATCACTGGTAACTAGCTTTTTCAGAACTCCAATGTCTATTTGAACAGTCTGATACTGGTAACTAGCTTTTTCAGAACTCCAATGTCTATTTGAACAGTCTGAACACAGGGAACTAGCTTTTTCAGAATTTCAATCGCAGCATAAGTATTATAGCGACAACAGGTTAAGAATCTCGCCATGTAGCTACTAAAATATGTATGAATCATCAAATACCTATTTGTGGTTTATGTACATTCATCTCTATTTTGTTATTATTTTCTATTAAATATTTGACATCCGTGCCAATAAAATACTCTGAAGAAACTATTATGGTCGATGTCTTAATATTCCCCCAAAGTATCTGAGACCTGAAAGTGTGGAAACTTGGTGGGAAATATTGATAGGGACTCTTCTTTCAAACTTGTAACACACACACACACACACACACACACAACACAAACACACACACACACACACACACACACACACACACACACACACCCACCCACACCCACAGCCCCACACCCACCCACCCACCCACACAAACACACAAACACCCCCCCCACCCCACCACCCACCCACCCACCCACCCACCCACCCACACCACACACACACACACACACACACGCACACGCACACGCACACGCACACACACACAACACACGAGGGGGGGGGAGATAAAGGGGTGTGACGTCACGTAACATAAATACAAGGCTGGGACTGTAATGTAAAACTAGATGACTTAAAAAAAAAAAGTTCTCCATTAACTCTATATTTCTATGGATTCTTTACCCAATAAAACGCATCACTCCCTATTAACATTAAGAAAAAATAAATTGTTCTTTCGTTATTTGCATGACAGCTTCCCGCCTCTACCGATGAAAGGTTCAGAAAGTCATTCCTCAACTCCTTCTTTACAGCACAAGGCGGCATGGCATGAAAGGACGCAATAACAGTAACAGTAAGTAATAGTTATAATAGTAAAAATAAGTAACAATAATAATAAGTAATGATAAAAGTAATAGTAATACTAATAGTAAATAATAATAGTAAGTAATAAGAGTAATAGCTAATTCCTGCCTTGGGAGTGAAAAAACATGGCAAAAATGATGACGATTTGCTTGCAAGGATTGTGACACTACGCCGTCTGTGATTGAGCTTCCAGGTACACCCACACACACACACACACACCACACACGACACCTGCTGCAATATATTCTCTCTCTCTCTCTCTCTCTCTCTCTCTCTCTCTCTCTCTCTCTCTCTCTCTCTCTCTCTCTCTCTCTCTCTCTCTCTCTCTCTCTCATACCTCTATTCCCTGTCTGTTTATATTATGTTCCCTCTTTCTCTCTGTTTCCTTCCTCCCTCTTT
>JACEEZ010019672.1:72500-113098 GCA_016584305.1 Chionoecetes opilio
TTTATCTATTTCCATTTTTGCATTTGAGCAATTCTTACTATGCAAAATCGCACTTTTATATTGCACCCTTATCGAATAATGCTTAAATGAGTACGCAGTGTCCGGTTGGTCCTGTTTATTGCATCATGCACCAATATGAGTTCCAAATGACTAGCGTGGTAAGCTCTTTCTGATCAGTTGGTTCATCAGGCACTTCATCACAGTGTCACAGCCTCTACGTTGGCCTAGAACGTGTCCATCATGTCCTTCTTAGACCTGAAGCAGGGCATGGTCTCCCGGTGGTGGGCCCGAGCTCGGATGAACCCGTCTCTGGCCTGCTGCCCCACCACTGCTGCCGCAGCCTCTGTCACCTGCTTCACGACTCTTTCGGTGCTCTGAGTGTGGATAGAGAACTCCGGAACCTCGTACGGCTTGACCAGGATCTCCTGGATCTGATCCCCGGACAGTGAACAGGTGAATGCCGGCTCGTGCACCTGGCCAGGCTGCCAGCTGATCAGTGTCTGCAAGCTGGTGGCTGACAAGTTCAGCTTGGGTGTGATGCGAGGTCTTACACTGGTGTCCCCATACTCCTCGCCAGCCCTCAGCTTCAAAATCTGGGTCACGGCGAACCTGCGGTCGTCCTCACTCTGATTCGCCATCAGCGAGAGGAGGACACATTCTGAGTGTGTGAACCATGCTCCTGTCCGCACGTAGACGGTCACAGCTGTTTGGACCTTCTTGGGCTGCGACCTCATCACTCTGAGCTGCGTGAGGATGTGCTTGGGGCCGTCCTCTATAGTCTGTGGTGAACCTTGATGTCGTAGTAGAGTTTGAAGTACACCTGCAGGCAGTGCTTGACTAGGATTTTCAGGGTGTTCAGTTCTTTGCCAGTCAGTCCATGCTTTCTGGTCCACATGTACACGAGCGACTGGGCTGTGGTGAGTCATCTGGAGTGGGACACCTTGCCACACTTGATCTCCTGCAGCTCGGACGGGAGAACGCCCCGCTTCACAGCCTGGACCAGCTGGTAGGAGACCTGCTGGTCAGTGGACATGTTGACCAGGATATACTCCGGTATCTCCGTGAGATCTTCACCGCCTGGCACTCCTCTGAACTCTGCGTTGTACTGCATCTCATTCACGCTGAACAGCAGACTGCACACTGGACCCGTGAAGCCAGTGTCAGATGAGGTAGGCCCGTCGATGCTGGTGATAAGGTTGCGCAGGGGCAACTCGTTTGTGTGCAACACGCATATACTCCAGAAGAGCTTGCGTCCCAGCATCTTCTCCAAATGGGCGTGAGTACCACCCTTCCACCCCGTGTTGGCCCTAGTTGAGTCACCTTGCAGTACGTTCAGTGAGTCGGTGGAGTCGTATGTCACCAGCAGATCATAGAGAGCCTGAGCCACCTTGAACGCAGGCTTCTCAGGTGGCAACCGGGTCCTCTGGTACAAAGTGCCAAAGGTACCTTCCAGATGGCTCCTCTGTCACTGACACATGCTCCTCCCTGATCAACCTTGGGTGCAGTTTCCCATAGCTGTCGGGCACCATCGCCCTGGTCTTGTCCTTCCTCCCATCGTAACCCAATCCAACTATTTTGGTACCCTGGTGCTTCCCCTGGTCAAGGTCCCTGGCCGATGATATGGCATCCTGCCTGGCCCTCCTCAGCTTGTTAGGATCGCAGACCAGGTACGACATGTCTGGAGAGAGGTTTGGCCGTCAGCGATAAGGTCCTGGAGGAATCCAGAAGCCAAGGCAGCACCCAGCAGTGGGCGGAACGTCGAAACCGGATGCTTGCCAGCGCCAGGTTCCGGACTGGCATTGTGTTTCTTCTTGCAGCTGGCCTGTCCAAGTACTGCATCACAAGGGGTGCCAGGGACCCCAGCCTCTCCTGAGCAGTCGGTCTTACCAGTATGGCAGCCTCCTGTTGCTCCTGCCTCTTTCCTCTGAGTGGCAGGGTGAACGACTCCTCCGTCCCATCCTCAGAATCCTGGTGATCTTCAGCCTGGCCCAGGAACATCTGCTCGTGCAGCTCAAGACGTCTGACCTTTTCATCTTTCTGCTTCTGCTTCTTCAGCTTAGCCTCCTCTTCCAACTGCTTTCTCTTTGCTGCTTTCACTTGTCTATGCGTCTCATTCTTGTCTACCCCTGTCATCATCATTGCACTCTCCTCCCCAACTTTGATCCTCTGGTAGTACAGCCACTCCAGGTCTAAAGTAGGGACTTTGCTGGCCAGGGGGCAGTCACACTGCACGTGTGCTCCGCGTGGCACAGCTGGGGGTTGGAGCAGTGGGATTCCTGTCCTTGCAGAGGAAGATCGTGTGAGGGCAGGCCGTTATGTCAAACAGCCTGTCCATATTCTTCCCCACGAATTCCTTTACTGCTTTAGTTGCTCTGTCTCTCACCACTTCACTAACCTTCTTCCAAAAATTATCTATCCTTCTGGTCACGGACCGGTCAATAACAACCACTGGAGGTGCAAACTGGCCGTTTGATTTTTTCCACTGGGCAAGCACCATGGGGGTCAGATCCTTCGCAATGTCTCTCACTGGGTACCCCCGCTTGTCAACACCCTCCCGGATGCCGCTGAGTTCTTGGAGAAGGATTCCCCTTTTCATCACGCCGCGATACGTAGGCACCTCACTCTCAGCAAACTCTCGTCCACCGCCAACAAAGGCGGCCAACTTGGATCCAGAGCTCTGTCTAGTTGCGGGCTTCGAACCACTTGGTTTACAAGGAGAAGCCATCCTGAAAAAGACGATCAAGAATTGATGATAGGTGCAAATGAAGCCGTTACTTTAGCGGGGCTAAGCTATGTTTTGCATATAAATATAAAAGTCCATTTTTGCATAGCAAGAAGTGCTCAAACCAAAACGTTGAAGAGGACAAACCACCCTTAAAATTCAATTTTACATAAGAAAACACCCTGCCAAATTCGAAATAATCTACATTTCACTTTTCATTGGACCTACGGCGTACCCTAAGGTCCTATATGTATTGTGACATGGACTAAGAATATGCAGTCTCGTTATTAACTTTTAATGAACTTGCTTCTACTTATGCCTGAGTAATAAATATGCAGCTTAAATCTTATCGATTCAACTAATACTTTCAAATTGATATCAATACATTAACTATAATCCAATATAAACTCAATAATTCTTTAATACGGGGCATCATACATTCAAATTAAGGAAATACATCACGTTTAATAGGTAACATCTTTCCCGTACTATATATTGCTATGTGAAGGGTGCATTCTCGCCGCCTTGGGAAGTCATGTCATCACCTGTTTCCAAGGCATCGGCAAACTTCGGTGTTGACTTACACAATACTGCGGGCAAGGGAAGGCAAGCACTCTATGAGGGAGACACTCACACAGTCACACCCTAATGTACCTATCTACTCCTGAGGGGTTCATCTCTATATCTTTACTTAGTAACAGAATCATACCCCTCCTCTATAACGTATTGATGCTCTTGCTACTCATCACCACCACCACTATCACCCCGAGCACGGAGAAGCAGGCAGCTTGAAGACAGAAGCAGTGGCGCACCCAGGGGTGGGCGGCCAAGGGGACCATGGACCCCCCGAAATTTCCTTCCTTGTAAGAAATCAGAATACACATGAATACACAGAATACACTCCGTAGTGTAGTGGTTAGCACGCTCGGCTCACAACCGAGAAGTCCCGGGTTCGATCCCCGGGCGGAGCGAAGATAGATGGGTGGTCTTTCTTAAAACCCGAGCCCCTGTCCACCCAGCAGTGAATGGGTACTGGGTGTTAGCCGGGGGTTTGTGACCCCCCTCCCGGGGTGGTGGCTTCGGCCAACACTAAGCTGCAGCGGTAGATCACTACGGCTCTGAGGAATTATCCTCTAAACAAACAAAAAAATAAAATACACTAACAGACAGTTAAAAATAATGATCACAGGTTCTAGCGCTGTGACCGCGTCACCTGACCGTGTACCTTAATTTGGTCGCGCTTATGCTTCACGTAATGCCTTGGGCAAGCATCTAACACTATCCCAGTACTTATCATTTACTTAAATTACCTTAATTAATACCCATTACCATTATAATTATATATATACATCCCTACGCACCCCCCTAAGATTAGCGGACATACCTCCCTCACAAGGGGGGGGGGGAACAAGCCACCACTCTGCCAAATATTGAGAGGGTGGTTGGTGGATAATTTCCACAGCTTATATTCACTAAAAATCGTCTACTGGTAGCCAAATTACAATAGCTAATTACGTTCTGGGTCTCAAGGGGTTAATTATTGTTAAATGAAAATATTGAAGGAAGAATAAAAGGAAGATATAGGCAGGACGGAAGTAAGGAAGAAGAAATCAAAGTAAGAACAAAGCGAAGAAAAATACATAGAACAAATCTTGCTGTAATAAGGCACATAAATCATGGCACACATGTAAGGAAGAAAGCAATATAGAACAAATTAAAGCAAGAACAGATAGAAGGAAGAACAGAGGAGGGATCCAATGCTTGATGATGGGAAGAACAGAATAAAAGGAACATAGAAAGAATAACAGATGAAAGGAAGGAAGAGCGGAAGGAAGGAAGTACTGACGGAACAAAGAGGACACAGGGTTACATAATACTTATTTAAAGAACAAATACACAACTCACGATGTTATCCAATGTATACAATTGTTCTAGAGTTATATTTACCTTCTTCCAGCAGTGTGTCCTTGCCTTCCTCCCTCACAGGCGGGTAGTAACACGAGAAATAACACACGCACACACAAGTACTCTACCCACGCCTGCTTGCAGACTCGCGCATCGCATCACAGCTTTCTCGACAACCGTTCCAATATTTTTTTCTCCAATTACAATAAAATCTCATTTCTCCATATCATTACATTATTAACTTTTATCCAGTTGTGTTCTATTATATTTTTCATTATGTTTTTTATTGTTTATTTACCGGTGTCTTGTTGTTTAAGGAATAGTTATTGTAATGGGTTAGTAGCCTACACGCCGTAAATTTAACTAAGGATTATGCATAGGCTGAGTTTGTCATTGCTGTTGTGATTATAAGTACTTGCTATATAACACGAGAAAAACTTAATACATTTTCAATACAGCCTTATTTCATTCTATTCAGAGTGGTAATTGTTATAGGACTAATTAAATCTTCTAAAAAGGCTTCTAACCTAACCTAGAATACCTCTATAAGAGAGTAGTGACAACTCGATTTATGGGCGCCATCTTGCTGCCAGGGCCTCTCCGTTCACTCTAGACCTGCAGAAGTTCTCAAGGCATGACCGCGCAGTATATCATGTTATACATGTATAAAGGATATACTGTTATCTTCGGAAATGTTTGTTCTATAAGATTATCACATAAAACACAGTATAACACTTTAAATAAATGTCATTATAAGACTGAAGAAATATGCATGAACTTAAAATTCACTTCAACTCGTCGCCATTTAAAACTTTGTGAGACAACTTATAACATGGAACATATCAACAGAAGCGAAATTATATATATATATATATATATATATATATATATATATATATATATATATATATATATATATAGGCAATACTTTCTCCATGAGGGAATCGAGATCTTATAATGAAGATATAAACCAGCGCGGGTAGAAACATCTTTATTGTTTATTTGGAACGTTTCGGCTATACATAAGCCATCATCAGCCTAAAATCGGATACAAAATTTTGTTAAAAATGAAAATATACAAATTATAAAATTATTTGCGCATTTAAAATGCCTAACCTAAAATAAAATAAAATAAGAATAAAAATTATAAAACAGTAATAAAAATACTACACCTACCAATCAACATCGCAGTGGAGTGTGGGATTCCCACATGGTCTAAAAGCACACAAGCGGGGTTGAGGTGCCCTGTGCGCAGAGGGACGGTTTGTGGTGGTGGGTGAGGAGGCTCTCACAAAACAAATACAAAAGTTGCCAGAAATCTTTCTTACGGCAGGAAATAAAAACTAAAACCCGTCAGGTTAAGATCCTCAAAGATCGCCTCAATTCCAGTATCACCTCACTGAAGCTAACGCTGAATTTCATTGATTTTAATCACCTATCATGTCTCATTGAACGAACCAACAGCAACTCCATTTCTAGAGTCAGATACACTCAGCAACGTAAATTACGGAACCTAGGTTTTTGTGATCCAGATGGTATTCCTGCAAACAATGTCATATTCAACCACTCATCACGTATACTCAATGATATAGAAAAATCCTTACTCTCAAAAGGACTAAATTTTGCCTTATCTGTTAACAAACCCAAGTTTTTACCCCATTTTCTCCCTTTGAACAATTGTTTAAAAATATCTCTAGTCATAAATTTTTTCCACATAAAGGTAAATCTTTTGAATATATAAAAAATACGCTGAAAAACTTAGCACATACTAGTTGGTACTCTCAAGGAACCTTTGACACTTCCTTGAACCCCGAGCAATTCGAAGCTTTAAAATCACTCAGAGCAGACGACTCCATTGTCATAGCTAAACCCGATAAGGGAAATGGTATAGTCCTCCTTGATAAGACTGAATATGTAAAGAAAATGAACAACATACTAGACGACGCCTCCAAATTTACTAAAGTTTCCGATGATGTATTCCCAACACTCCTTAAACATGAAGATAGATTAAATAATTTCCTCAGGAAACTCAAGTCTGATAAAATCATAGATGAAACCTTATATTCTAATCTATATGTCTCCGGTTCTCAACCTGGTGTATTATACGGCCTCCCTAAAGTACATAAACCCAACATTCCACTTCGCCCTATCTTGTCGGCACTGGGCACCTTCAATTACAAGCTAGCCAAATTTCTTGTACCAATACTAGCACCAGTTACATCTAATATATATACAGTTAAGGATTCTTTCTCATTTGCTAAAGAAATATGTAACAAAAATTTTGATAATTGTACCCTTGCATCATTCGATGTGAAATCCCTTTTTACAAACATACCTCTGAGCGAGACTATAGATATTTGCACAAAACAAATCTTCCAAAACAATGAACACACACATGGTTTCAATAAAAAGTCATTCCATAAATTACTTACCTTAGCTGTTAAAGATTCCCTTTTTATTTTCAATGACATGTGTTTTAAACAAGTAGACGGCGTTGCCATGGGAAACCCATTAGGTCCAACCCTTGCTAATGCATTTCTTTCATTCCACGAGAGCACCTGGCTAAGTGAATGCCCAGCTGAATTCAAACCCCTCATGTACAGACGCTATGTCGATGATACCTTTGCAATTTTCAAATCACCAAACCATGTACCCTTGTTTCACGACTACCTGAATTCCAAACACCCCAATATTCAATTCACTTTTGAGACTGAACATAATAATAATTACCATTTTTAGATATTGACATTACAAAATCGGGTAATTCATTCAGCACTACCATTTACAGAAAACCCACATTCACAGGACTAACAGCAAAATTTTATTCCAACATTCCCGCCCAATTTAAGAAAAATCTGATCCTCACGCTGGTTACTAGGGCGTACAATATTTGCTCTTCATACACCAATTTTCACTTAGAATTAGAGTACTTGAGACACACTCTTAAACTAAATGGTTATCCCCTGCAGTTCATTAACACGTACATTGGTAAACAGTTAAATAAACTACACTCACCCCCTCCCCTAATTCATACCGCTCATAAAGCCGTTGTGTATTTTATAATTCCCTTCATAGGTAACAAATCTTTTTCCATCCGAAATAAAGCTCAACTCCTGCTTCGGCAATGTTATCCACAAGTCTCGCTTAGAGTAGTATTCAAGCCCCCTTATACGTTATCACACTGTTTTAAACTCAAGGAGAGAATCCCTGATGCCCTGCGTTCCTCAGTGGTGTACCAATTTAAGTGCAGTAGCTGTAACGCTGCTTATATTGGGCAGACCAAACGCCACCTCACCACTAGGATCGCGGAGCATCGGGGACTGTCTCACAGGACTGGCAAACCCGTGTCCAAACCACCATTTTCAGCCATTCGGGATCATTCCGAAGCCTCAGGCCACCCAATAACAAACCAAGACTTTAATATTTTACACACAAGCTCCCACGACTCCACCCGAGTGATATGTGAGAGCCTTCTCACCCACCACCACAAACCGTCCCTCTGCGCACACGGCACCTCAACCCCGCTTGTGTGCTTTTAGACCATGTGGGAATCCCACACTCCACTGCGATGTTGATTGGTAGGTGTAGTATTTTTATTACTGTTTTATAATTTTTATTCTTATTTTATTTTATTTTAGGTTAGGCATTTTAAATGCGCAAATAATTTTATAATTTGTATATTTTCATTTTTAACAAAATTTTGTATCTGATTTTAGGCTGATGATGGCTTATGTATAGCCGAAACGTTCCAAATAAACAAAGATGTTTCTACCCGCGCTGGTTTATATCTTCATTATATATATATATATATATATAATATATAATATATATATGTAATAATTGGTACGTCTATATATATATAGCTATATTGGCTGCCCCCCTTTTCAATTTTCTGGGTACGCCTATGAATATGAGACACGTAATCAAAAACTTGTCTTAGCCTGTCTGAAGGTCGGTGGGTCAGTGACAGGCGGGGTAAAGGGGCAGGAGTCAAGGCCAAGGCTGACTGAGGCCACGGAGGGAATTATTCTGCCTCCCAGCGGGTATATATACGCTGGCCTGCACTGTGCTGTCAGTGTCATCAGAGGGACGAGACTCACGAGAGGAACTTCGTCAGCAGACCAGCAGCAGACCAGACACAGGCAAGTCTCTCTCTGTGTACTTCATCTGTATCACCAATATTTACCATCACTTAGATCACCATGGGTTTTCTTCTCTCTCTCACATTGCACTGACCTCGCCTCCTTTCCTCCTGTCCTGCAGCGAGCAGCATGGTGATGATCGCGGCCCTCGTGCTGGGTGTGGTGGCGGCGGCCCTCGCCACGCCGGACCCCGTCTTCCCTAAGGTGCGTGGCCTTGCATCACACACACACACTTTTGTCTTCTAAACCCTGGCTCGAGTTAAGCAGAAAATGTCCAGGTTAGGTTAGTGAGCTAGAGGGGGAGTCTGGGGGGGCGCAGAACCCTCAGTTAAGTCAGGTTACGTTTTCAATGTCCATGTATTGTATCTTGGTTCTTGGTGTTGGTAAAGGGCTGTGAAGATCTATTGGAGCCTCATCGCCCCGGTGTGCCCTGTGGAGGGATCACAGGCGTGACGGCTGACTGGTCTGCCTCAGGAAGGCACACGTGAGACGGACAACCACTGGTTGTCGTGGTGGAGGAAATGCATTGTATGGAACTGCAGTTTAACAGTGTTTTGGGACAAGCGAAAAATGTAGTGTCCAATAATGAAATACTCTTTATTCTTCCTTTTCATCTGTTACAAGTGGAACTGTCGCCGAAAAATTCCACATCAGAGAGTTCTCGGTTGGTGTTTCAGCGAGAATTCCGCATGGCGACCGTTCCATAAACTTTTGGCTTCTGTTGCCTTTGACAGCCAATATAAATGACCCTGATGTTGCATCAGGGAATGTGACGGAAACAAAATCTAGAAACATTTATGCACACTTGCCGGATAACAAGCATAAAAGTTTTTCAGCAGCCCCACGAATATCAACTCTTGTATAAGTCCTCCATGGTTAGAAGGGCCAGACAGGCAGAGGCTTCAGTAGCCGACTAGCAAGGATCAGCTATAGTAAGTAAGCAGCTCAATTCTAACTTATCATTGCAAATCATTCCCAGCTGATGCTACACAAAAATTATCTTTTTTTTTCTCTCTGTATTGCTGCACCTTTACATGTCAGCATTACCTACTTTGATCTTTATCCTCGGCAGTGTTCCGTGCACCAGCTTCACTGTCTTGTATGCAGCTAACTCAGGATCTACATATAATATATCCTTTATAATTTCCTTTATTTTATTATATATCCTACCATAGACCACTGTATACCTGGACTGTACACGCGACAATGTTTTCAATTGCTGTTGAATTTGAAAATTAATTAGAATCATGCATAAAGTAGCGTTAAATAAATAAATAAAATCACCAATCGGGTAATTTTCCCGATTGATGATGTTATTTATTTACTTATATATTTCGTTTTCTGATAAATGAATTAGCACCATGTATAAATTAGCGTTAACTAAATAAATAACCTCATCAACCGGGAAAATTACCCGATTGATGATTTTATTTATTTATTTAACGCTAATTTATGCATGGTTCTAATTAATTTATCAGATAACGAAATATAGCAATGGAAAGCTAATAACATTGCGCTTCTATGGATACCCTTCATGATAAAAGTTGACTCGCAAAGTTTTAAATGGCGAAGAGTTTAAGTGAATATTAAGTTCATGCATATTTCTTCAGAGTCTCGTAATGGCATTTCTTTAGCGTGTTTTACTGTTTTTTATTTGATAATATTATAGAACAAACATTTACGAAGATTACAGTATATCATATATACTAAAACCAGTCTATATGATGCGTATATAATATATATATATAAATATATAAATATATATATGAATCCGAGCGGCCCTCCGACTTCAGGGCAAGTTCAGGCCGATATTCCGTGCGCAGTCCAGGTATACAGTGGTCTATGATCCTACGTATAATATCCTTTTTATAATATCCCTTCCGTAGCCTCCTGAGGATGACGCCTTCGACCAATTAAACCCTTTCGACGACCTCGAGGACGAGTACGGAATGGCCTTTGAGACAGACATGGAAGACCAGGTGTTGAAGGATGGCGACGAGAGGACCCTTCTTGGGGAGGGAAGTCTGCAGAGTGTTTATCATGCTCGAAACACGCTCGGGGAAACACTCCTGCAACATCGCTCTGACAGCCCAGACAAGTAAACTCCATACATTATTTTCCAGAGGATTTCATGTAGATTCTTCATGCTATCTACAATATATTTAAGTGCCTATACTGGATATGTATCTCTTGTGTCGCTCGCAAATTGCAATCCTCCGCCTCATGAGATTTCTTCACCCCGACAGCTCTACGGCCACACAACCCACCACCATTATGCTGCGTCGCCCCTTCAGGTAAGGAACCAAGGAAGTCAAAGTAGGAAGCAGTAGTAAAGCAAAGTAAGGAAGTCAGGGTAGGAAGCTAAATCACCATTACCTCCTGTACATTCAGAAATAGAAACACTCTGGCTAGACATTTCTTCAGCACAACCAGCCCAAGTCTTTATGGGACCTTGAGCAGAATGTGATTTTGGCTAACCCCCCATCCCAATGTCAAGCTCTCATATTGTAGAGGAACATTTCAAGTCTGATGAAAAAGTCACACTTATGAACCATCAGCATAATTCACTGGTATCTATCGGTACTCCAACTCCCAGTCACTTTTATATAAGTATTTCAACGTTTCATCATTGCTATGTATGAGGAAACAGGTATTTTGGCATCGCTATATAGGCTATAAGGAAACATATCCACGGTGTCCAAAGTTGTATGCCTATTCCTTTCAGACCATCAACTCAGTCACTTGTATAATAGTATAATAAAATGTATAATAGCACAGAGCATGACCAACCTTCCAGAAAGTCACTGTGCCAACATTTCAACTTTGTCATTTTTATAAAAGTATTTTAAAGTTTCATCATTCACTTATACAAAATTATTCTACTGTTTCTGGCATCGTTATGTAAGCTATAAGGAAACATATCCACGTCGTCCAATGTAGCATGCCTGTTCCTCTCAGACCCATGGACTGTTCCGAGCACCTGGTGACGGGCGCGACCAGGAGCGGCGTGTACGAGATCTATCCCTTCACGTGAGTATACCTAGAAAGTGTTACGACTCTCAAGAGGAACTATGAGAGCCACTAGTTTACTTAGAGCCACCAATTACTTTAAAGCCACCAATTTACCAAAGCAAGTGTTATGACGCTCACGAGGAACTATGCATTTAGAGCTACCAATTTACTGGTTGATTTTAATGTACGTACTATAACCTCAGATATATGGGACATCTTCTTCTTGTTTGACATCAATTTTTCCCATAATATTGTATGAAGTTAGACGGCCGATGATACGCTTCCTTTGCCTCAACTTCTTCAATATATGGGACATGTTTATTTTAAGTAATACATAATATTGCCCTAAAGTGACTGACCCTTGCTTTCTCTACCTTTCTCTTTCTTTCTTTCTCTACCATTTCATTTCTTTCATTGCTTGTGATCATTTGCTTCCTCTTGAAGTTGACCCTTGCTTTCTCTCCCTCTGTCCAGGTGTTTGTGCAGCCGGCCCGTCAAGGTGTGGTGCGACATGGTGACGGACGGCGGTGGGTGGACGGTGATCACCACGCGCCTCAGGGACGGCTCTGAGGTCAACTTCAACCGCACGTGGGAGGAATACCGCGTCGGGTTTGGCGACTTCTACGGGGAATTCTGGCTGGGTGAGGAACACTTCAGCGGCGATCAGCGCTTGACTCAAACCTGGACAGGCTATTTCTTTAAACATAGATGATCGAATATTAACCCTTTGTTTCCCATTAATGCACTATAGACGTGTGTGTGTGTGTGTGATGCGAATTCCACTGGTGTTGTCAGAGGTAGCAGAGGTTTTCAGAGGTTTTCAGGGGTAGCAGAGGTTTTCAGAGAGGTTTTCAGAGGTAGCAGAGGTTTTCAGAGAGGTTGGCAGAGGTAGCAGAGGTTTTCAGAGGTTGTCAGTGGTAGCAGAGGTTTTCAGAGGTTGTCAGAGGTTTCAGAGAGGTTTTCAGAGGTAGCAGAGGTTTTCAGAGGTAGCAGAGGTTTTCAGAGGTAGCAGAGGTTTTCAGAGGTAGCAGAGGTTTTCAGAGGTAGCAGAGGTTTTCAGAGGTAGCAGAGGTTTTCAGAGAGGTTGGCAGAGGTAGCAGAGGTTGGCAGAGGTAGCAGAGGTTTTCAGAGGTTTCATTCCATCCAAAGCACAAAGTTTTCTCAGTGATGGACGGAAGAGATAATCGTAAATATCCGTCTCCTCTTCTCTCCATTATAGGAACTACCACGTGTAGGTCTCACAGCGTCTTGTAGCTTCCTTATGTTCTTCATGTTCCTCCTCCCTCACCCAGGCAACGAGATGATCCACAGCATGACCACCAGCCGAGCCTACCACCTCCGCATGGACGTCCGCATCACCGACACCGACACCCGCCACGGCATCTGGTCATCCTTCTACGTCCGCAGCGAAGTTCATAAGTATGTCCGAAAGCACGATTATAGATTGATTGTAATGCCAGAAAGGGGGGAAATGTGCCAGCCATCAGAGAATGTACACTTAAGCACATGCTTTCTGTTATATTATTCTGGTAATATAAGCAGGAGTGGCAACATCAGGATATCCTCGATTTAAGCCCAAATGAATTGAACTGCCGCACGAGTTTACAAGTGACAAGTAATTGATTGATTGTACTGCCAAAAAAAGGGGGAAATGTGCCAGACATCAGAGGTCACATGGCACTTTGGCAAAGCATAAAACAGGGAGGGGTTAGAGAGAAAGAGTGAAACGGTGAGGGATTGGAATTGGGGAAAGGAACGAGGTGTTAGAGTAGGATGGTCCAATCAAATGAAGGAGGTTTATCTGTTTTTTAAAAGCATGATTTTAGAGACCATGTAGGAAATGCAAGATGTTTATGAAGAAAGTGTAATGCTTCGTGAGTTAAGTACGTCTGTAGTGAGACATAATGTATCACCACCACTTTTCTTAATATGTTTTATGTTGAAGTTATAAAACAAGCATTTATCTGACTCAGTAAAATGAACTGTACCCCTAAACACATACTACTGTACAGGTATCTGCTGAAGTTGGGAAAATTCTCCAAGCAAAGCACAATATCCAACGACTGCCTGAAGCAAGCGAAGGGACAGGGCTTCTCCACTAACAACCGTGACAACGATAAAACTAAAGGTGAGGACTGTGTGATGATGCATGTACATATAATCTCTACCTATCCATTGCCCTAAAAATAGACTTAGACATAACATATTTTGATACTATTGTTTGTTTCCTAGATATGTGTATAATAGCACAGAGCATAGCCCACCTTCCAGAAAGTCACTTATATGTATACCATTTTAATACTGCTGTCTGTTTTCTAAATATATGCATAATAGCACAGAGTCTAGCACACTAACCTTCTAACCTTCCAGAGATCACTGTGCCAGCGTCCGCGGCACTGCCTGGTGGTTCTCCACTGCAGCTCGACAGAGTTTGACCCCAGCTACCCGAGGACACAGCTGCTACACCAACGCCAATGTGATTCCCACCCGGATCCAGCTCAAGATGCGGCCCTCCGTCTGCAGCTCCACCATGAAGACCGTGCTCATCAACAACTACGACTGCGGTGTTTGCCAGTGAGGCGCTGCACCCAGGTGGCGAGGGTGATCTTCTCGCAAGGCAAATTCAACCAGGCTCTCTTAAGGTGGCAACAAGATTAAGACAACCACCAGAACATCCAACAAGACTCTCTCAAGGTGGCAACAAGATTAAGACAACCACCAGAACATCCAACAAGACTCTCTCAAGGTGGCAACAAGATTAAAACAACCACCAGAACATCCAAACAAAAGACAAGTTAATAAGCTTACAAAACTTGGAGTACCATAATGTACGTGTGTGCTTCAGTCACCATTACTTAAGAGTAACAAGGATGACTTGTGCCGACCTGTTTAGAAAATGTTGCATTTTCTTCTATGATTTTATCATAAAAATATGATCAATTCACAATTAACTTATGTGATGCTGTAAATTAATTCCACTGAGTAGCAATACGTACATGTTGATTTTACGGGTCTGTTCAAATTATTGATATACATGATACTATAACAGTTTGCAGCTATGATTACTGCTTATAATAATTTATATACTAACATATGCGTATTTCTAAAATCGCACTGCCAATAATACTTGCCGGCTTCCCAGCTTGTACCATTTTGATAATTGTACACTGTTCTCAGTGTTGAGAAATTCTGTTCAGAAGGAAGGAGCGCTATGCCTGTCACACTTGAGACAAGGATGTGGTCATGTGGTGCTCCTTGGCAATTATGAAATATCCTGCTTAATAAAGGATTGGCTCATGTATTCTGATCTTTCCATATTTTACCCTCTATACTGATACAGTTGTACACTATCTTTATGATGGATGGCACCAAACAACCTAACAGGAGAGGAATGGTGCTCTGAACACAAGGCAACCCATCCACGCTGACAACCCTTCATTATCACAATGCTGTGGCGCTGTGAAATGGTAGGAGAATGGCTGGAGAATTAAAGGAGCCATTCATCTAAAATGGACAAGCCACATTATGTTTAGTCATCTACATGTTCTTGCTCTCAAAACATTGCTTTCCAACCATTTCATCGCCTTCATTTTTGCGAAGCCCGATTTCCTGACACCAGACTTGTATCCCTTTCTTTGACTATATTTTAGGGAAGCCCGATTTCCTGACACCAGACTTGTATCCCTTTCTTTGACTATTTTAGGGAAGCCCGATTTCCTGACACCAGACTTGTATCCCTTTCTATGACTATTTTAACAAAGCCCGATTTCCTGACACCAGACTTGTATCCCTTTCTATGACTATATTTTAACAAAGCCCGATTTCCTGACACCAGACTTGTATCCCTTTCTATGACTATATTTTAACAAAGCCCGATTTCCTGACACCAGGCTTGTATCCCTTTCTATGACTATATTTTAACAAAGCCCGATTTCCTGACACCAGACTTGTATTCCTCTTTACTTAGCCTAAACCTTGCATCAGGCGAGGATAATGAAATTGTAGCGAGTAGATGCCCGGAGTATATATATATTACACATCATACTCGTACTGAGGAATGCTGACCTTGCATCTCATTCTTTATCATGCAGAGTTTTGGTCACAAACGTAACCTTCAAAACTATACAAAGGAAACTTATAAAAAATGGATCAAATATATGTACATACATAAAGATAGAATATATAAAAAAGTACATTGCACAAACATTATCATAAAACAATCAATACATTTTCTACTCTTATGGTGTTTTCATTTCTTAGCGTAAGGAAGTGCGTCCGTAAAGTGAGCGTTGGTGAAGAGTTAACATTAGTAAATGTAATAAAATAACACAAGTGCTTGTGGGCCCTTCGGACCCATGTATTGATGTTTGTAGTACACACACACTCACACACGCACACAAACGGACACGCACGCACACACACACACACATGCACACACTCACACACACACACACACACACACGCATGCATGCTTGCATGCTTGACACACACACACACACACACACACACACACACACACACACACACACACACACCCACCCACAACACAAAACACCCTGCACCAAAACCTTAGGTACTCCTGGTTAGGGAACCGCTAAAGAGAAGTAGTTCGTTGGGCGGCAACAGATGTTGTTCCTAAAAGACCCCCACCCAGCAGTAGAATGAGTCACAGGTGTAACCGAGGTTTTCCTGCTCTTCGGGTGTGACTTCGGCCAAAACACTAAGATGATATCAAAATGGAAAACGGGCACACACGACATTGCTTGGCACTATCAAATACACAGTGTACCAACAACACAACACACACACACCGAACAACGAAGTACATAGTCTACAGTATGATGCCATACAGTACGGAGAGTTTTTCTTCATATACCACCTAGGAAAAAAAGAAATAAAGGAAAACGCAACTAGAAGGAGGATCCAAAGATGAAACAGCGCACCAAAAACAGAGAGCCCACAGAGAGGAACACGGCTACTCCGGAGAAGAATAGGATGAAAAGTAAGCAGAGAGAGAGAAGAGTAGTGATGGGCGAAAAGCAGAGTAAGGAGAGTATGAGGAGGATACTAGTAAGCTCTCCAACAACAACACCCACCAGGCACGCCCTCGCGTGAGGGAGGATACTCAGTAGACTCTAAACAACAACCACAACACCACAGGGCACGCCCTTCGCGTGAGGGAGGATACGCAGTCCAGGTTATCCGCAACAACCACACCACAAGGCACGCCCCTCGCGTGAGGGAGGATATACTGAGTCCAGGCGCTCCGCAACACCACACCACAGGGCACGCCCCACGCGTGAGGGAGAATACTCAGTCCAGGCGCTCCGCAACAAACACACCACAACACCACAGGGCACGCCCCTCGCGTGAGAGAGGATACTCAGTACAGGCTCTCCGCAACAACCACACCACACGGCACGCCCCTCACATGAGGGAGGATACTGAATCCAGGCTCTCCACAACAACCACACCACAGGGCACGCCCCACGCGTGAGGGAGAATACTCAGTCCAGGCGCTCCGCAACAACCACACCACAGGGCACGCCCCTCGCGTGAGGGAGAATACTCAGTACAGGCTCTCCGCAACAACCACACCACAGGGCACGCCCCTCGCGTGAGGGAGGATACTCAGTCCAGGCTCTCCGCAACAACCACACCACAGGGCACGCCCCTCGCGTGAGGGAGGATACTCAGTCCAGGCTCTCCGCAACAACCACACCACAGGCATCGCCCCTCACATGAGGGAGGATACTGAATCCAGGCTCTCCACAACAACCACACCACAGGGCACGCCCCTCGCGTGAGGAAGGATACTCAGTAGACAGTACAGGCTCTCCGCAAAAACCACACCAGAGGGCACGCCCCTCGCGTGAGGGAGGATACTCAGTACAGGCTCTCCGCAACAACCACACCACAGGGCACGCCCCTCGGGTGAGGGAGGATACTGAGTCCAGGCTCTCCGCAACAACCACACCACAGGGCACGCCCCTCGCGTGAGGAAGGATACTCAGTAGACAGTCCAGGCTCTCCGCAAAAACCACACCACAGGGCACGCCCCTCGCGTGAGGGAGGATACTCAGTACAGGCTCTCCGCAACAACCACACCACAGGGCACGCCCCTCGCGTGAGGGAGGATACTCAGTCCAGGCTCTCCGCAACAACCACACCACAGGGCACGCCCCTCGCGTGAGGGAGGATACTCAGTCCAGGCGCTCTGCAACAACCACACAACAGGGCACGCCCCAAGCGTGAGGGAGGATACTCAGTCCAAGCGCTCCGCAACAACCACACAACAGGGCACGCCCCTCGCGTGAGGGAGGATACTCAGTCCAGGCGCTCCGCAACAACCACACGACAGGCAGGGCACTCCCCTTGCGTGAGGGAGGATACTCAGTCCTGGCGCTCCGCAACAACCACACCACAGGGCACGCCCCTCGCGTGAGGGAGGATACTCAGTACAGGCTCTCCGAACACCACCCCACACCACCACAGGGCACGCCCCTCGCTGAGGGAGGATACTCAGTACAGGCGCTCCACAACAACCACACCACAGGCAGGGCACGCCCCTCGCGTGAGGGAGGATACTCAGTCCAGGCGCTCCGCAACAACCACACCACAGGGCACGCCCCTCGCGTGAGGGAGGATACTCAGTACAGGATCTCCGCAACAACCACACCACAGGGCACGCCCCTCGCGTGAGGTAGGATACTGAGTACAGGCTCTCCGCAACAACCACACCACAGGGCACGCCCCTCGCGTGAGGGAGGATACTCAGTACAGGTTCTCCGCAACAACCACACCACACCACCACAGGGCACGCCCCTCGCGTGAGGGAGGATACTGAGTCCAGGCGCTCCGCAACTACCACACCACAGGGCACGCCCCTCGCGTGAGGGAAGATACTCAGTACAGGCGCTCCGCAACAACCACACCACACCACCACAGGGCACGCCCCTCGCGTGAGGGAGGATACTCACTACTCAGTACAGGCGCTCCGCAACAACCACACCACACCACCACAGGGCACGCCCCTCGCGTGAGGGAGGATACTCACTCTCACCCAGGCGCTCCGCAACAACCACACACACCACCACAGGGCACGCCCCTCGCGAGGGAGGATACTCATACCAGTGCGCTCCGCAACAACCACAGCACACCACACAGGCACGCCCCTCGCGTGAGGGAGGAACTCAGTCCAGGCTCTCCGCAACAACCACACCACAGGGCACGCCCCTCGCGTGAGGGAGGATACTCACTACTCAGTCCAGGCGCTCCGCAACAACCACACCACACCACCACAGGGCACGCCCCTCGCGTGAGGGAGGATACTCACTACTCAGTACAGGCTCTCCGCAACAACCACACCACACCACCACAGGGCACGCCCCTCGCGTGAGGGAGGATACTCAGTCCAGGCTCTCCGCAACAACCACACCACAGGGCACGCCCCTCGCGTGAGGGAGGATATTCAGTACAGGCTCTCCGCAACAACCACACCACAGGGCACGCCCCTCGCGTGAGGGAGGATATTCAGTACAGGCTCTCCGCAACAACCACACCACAGGGCACGCCCCTCGCGTGAGGGAGGATATTCAGTACAGGCTCTCCGCAACAACCACACCACAGGGCACGCCCCTCGCATGAGGGAGGATACTCAGTCCAGGCTCTCCGCAACAACCACACCACACCACCACAGGGCACGCCCCTCGCGTGAGAACATAAGAACATAAGAAAATAAGGAAGCTACAAGAGGCCGCGAGGCCTACACGTGGTAGTTCCTGTCACCTAACACTACCTACATCCACCTTTCATCCCCATCCATGAACCTATCCAGCCCCTCTTTAAAGCTCCCTAATGACTCCGCACTAACTACCTGTCTACTGAGACTATTCCATTCATTCACCACCCTATTTGTGAATCAGTTTTTCCCTATTTCCTTTCTAAATCTATGCTTTTCCAGCTTGAATCCGTTACTTCTTGTTCTACCCTGGTTACTACCCGTAAGAACTTTTCCTACCTTTCCTTTATTAAATCCCTTTATCCACTTAAAAACTTCTATCAGATCGCCCCTTACTCTGCGTCTCTCGAGTGAGTGTAATTATAATAACTTCAATCTCCTCTCATAACTAAAGTTACGCATCCCTTGTATCATTTTGGTCATCCTTCTAACAAGGCTATAGCACTGTTTCTAACAAGGCTATATCCATCCTGTAATATGGAGACCAAACTGAGCCGCATAGTCTAGATGAGGCCTGACTAAAGCCAGATAAAGCTTTAGAATAACTTCCGCACTTCTACTTTTAACACTTCTGGTAATGAATCCTAATACTCTATTAGCTCTATTTCTGGCCTCAATACATTGTTTCCTAGGTCGGAGGTCTGGGCTCACCCTCACTCCAAGATCTTTTTCACCTTCTGATCTTTTCAGCGATACATTGCGTATGTGAGGGAGGATACTCAGTCCAGGCTCTCCGCAACAACCACACCACAGGGCACGCCCCTCGCGTGAGGGAGGATACAGAGTACAGGCTCTCCATAACAGCCACACCTCAAGGAACGCCCCTCGCGTGAGGGAGGATACTCAGTCCAGGCTCTCCGCAACAACCACACCACACCACCACAGGGCACACCCCTCGCGTGAGGGAGGATACTCAGTCCAGGCGCTCCGCAACAACCACACCACACCACCACAGGACACGCCCCTCGCGTGAGGGAGGATACTGAGTACAGGCTCTCCGCAACAACCACACCACAGGGTACGCCCCTTGCGTGAGGGAGGATACTCAGTACAGGCGCTCCGCAACAACCACACCACAGGGCACGCCCCTCGCGTGAGGGAGGATACTCAGTACAGGCTCTCCGCAACAACCACACCACACCACCACAGGGCACGCCCCTAGCGTGAGGGAGGATACTCAGTACAGGCTCTCCGCAACAACCACACCACACCCAAGGGCACGCCCCTCGCGTGAGGGAGGATACTCAGTACAGGCTCTCCGCAACAACCCACACCACAAGGGCACGCCCCTCGCGTGAGGGAGGATACTCAGTCAGGCTCTCCGCAACAACCACACACACCAAGGGCACGCCCCTCGCGTGAGGGAGGATACTCAGTACAGGCTCTCCGCAACAACCAACACACCACACGGGCACGCCCCTCGCGTGAGGGAGGATACTCAGTACAGGCTCTCCGCAACAACCACACCACAGGGCACGCCCCTCGCGTGAGGGAGGATACTCAGTCAGGCTCTCCGCAACAACCACACCACAGGCCGCCCCTCGCGTGAGGGAGGATACTCAGTCCAGGCTCTCCGCAACACCCCACACCACAGGGCACGCCCCTCGCGTGAGGGAGGATACTCAGTCCAGGCTCCCCGCAACAACCACACCACAGGGCACGCCCCTCGCGTGAGGGAGGATACTCAGTCCAGGCTCTCCGCAACAACCACACACCACACAGGGCACGCCCCTCGCGTGAGGGAGGATACTCAGTCCAGGCTCTCCGCAACAACCACACCACAGGGCACGCCCCTCGCGTGAGGGAGGATACTCAGTCCAGGCTCTCCGCAAACCAACCACACCACAAGGGCACGCCCCTCGCGTGAGGGAGGATACTCAGTCCAGGCTCTCCGCAACAACCACACCACAGGGCACGCCCCTCGCGTGAGGGAGGATACTCAGTCCAGGCTCTCCGCAACAACCACACACCACAGGGCACGCCCCTCGCGTGAGGGAGGATACTCAGTCCAGGCTCTCCGCAACAACCACACCACAGGGCACGCCCCTCGCGTGAGGGAGGATACTCAGTCCAGGCTCTCCGCAACAACACACACCACCGGGCACGCCCCTCGCGTGAGGGAGGATACTCAGTCCAGGCTCTCCGCAACAACACACCACAGGGCACGCCCCTCGCGTGAGGGAGGATACTCAGTCCAGCTCTCCGCAACAACCACACCACAGGGCACGCCCCTCGCGTGAGGGAGGATACTCAGTCAGGCCTCCGCAACAACCACACCACACGGCACGCCCCTCGCGTGAGGGAGGATACTCAGTCCAGGCTCTCGCAACAACCACACCACAGGGCACGCCCCTCGCGTGAGGGAGGATACTCAGTCAAGGCGCTCCGCACAACCAACTACACACCACAGGGCACGCCCCTTGCGTGAGGGAGGATACTCAGTACAGGCTCTCCGCAGCAACCACACCACAGGGCACGCCTCTCGCGTGAGGGAGGATACTCAGTCTAGGCTCTCCGCAACAACCACACACACCACAAGGCACGCCCCTCGCGTGAGGGAGGATACTCAGTCCAGGCTCTCCGCAACAACCACACCACAAGGGCACGCCCCTCGCGTGAGGGAGGATACTCCAGTACAGGCTCTCCGCAACAACCACACCACACACACCACAGGGCACGCCCCTCGCGTGAGGGAGGATACTCAGTACAGGCTCTCCGCAACAACCACACCACACCACCACAGGGCACGCCCCTCGCGTGAGGGAGGATACTCAGTCCAGGCTCTCCGCAACAACCACACCACAGGGCACGCCCCACGCGTGAGGGAGGATACTCAGTCCAGTGGCTCTCCGCAACAACCACACCACAGGGCACGCCCCTCGCGTGAGGGAGGATACTAGTCCAGGCTCTCCACAACAACCAACCACAGGGCACGCCCCTCGCGTGAGGGAGGATGACGCCATCAGGCCTCCACAACAAGCATAACGCCCAGTTAGCCATCCTTGTGAGGGAGGATAATGGCAGAGTCATAACACGCCTTCCTTCCTCCTTCCTCCTTTCATGTTGACTGTCAGTTGCCTCTTTTCTGCGCCCTCCTCCCTTCCTTCCTTCCTTCCTCCCTCCTTCCTTCTCCTTCCTCCTTCTCTTCCCTCCTCTCCCTTCCCTCCTTCCTCCTTCCCTCCCTTCCTCCTCCTCCTTCCTCCTTCCCTCCCTCCTCTTCCTTCCCTCCTTCCCTCCCTTCCCTCCTTCCCTTCCCTCCTTCCCTCCTTCCCTCCTCCTCTCCTCCCTCCTCTCCTCCCTCCCTTCCTCTCCTCCCTTCCCTTCCTTCCCTCCTTCCCCTCCTTCCTCTCCCTCTCCTCTCCTCCCTTCCTCCCTCCCTCCCTCCCTCCCTTCCTTCCCTCCTTCTCTCCCCTCTCCTCCCTCCTTCCTTCTCCTCCCTCCTTCTTCTCCCTCCCTCCCTCCCTCCCTCCCTCCCTCCCCTCCCTCCCTCCCTTCCTTCCCTCCTTCTCTCCTTCCCTCCTTCACTCCCTCCCTCCCTCCCTTCCTTCCCTCCTTCCCTCCTTCTCTCCCTCCCTCCCTCCCTTCCTTCCCTCCATCCCTTCCTTCCCTCCTTCCCCCCCTCCCTCCTTCCCTCCTTCCCTCCTTCCCTCCTTCTCTCCTTCCCTCCTTCTCTCCCTCCCTCTAGCCATCCCTAGGGAGTTTTGTCCACGTGAACACTTTAATAATTAATGGGAGGGACATGCTGACGTCACCTAGAATAGAGGGACAGTGATGAAGTGTACTTTTAAGGGTTGAGTTTTTATGTGGAGGGAAATAAACGAGTAGCGCTTCGCTACGCCAACAGACTATATAGCCGGGTTTGTAGCTTTAAAGCTGAGAAAATCTTTGAGATGTGAGGCCTGTTGTAATGCCTTAGTTCTCCAAAATGTAGATGAGACTCATCATCATCATCATAAAAGCAAAAAATAAAGGCAATTTAACAGTGCCATCCAGAGACGTAGTTGCCATATGCCTCATATGTGAGAAGAAATTCAGGGAGAGTGTTGTGCTGTGATAATTCATACACAAAGTTGTCTACATCTCATGTTTACCACAACATGCCACTCTTGTCCTGTCAGATTTTCAGGGTAGGACTGTCTTCTCAAGTCTGAAAAATCATATGTCAGACAGTGACCCGGTCAGTAATCATCAAATTTTACTGATCAAGGCTGTAGCTGAGACACATCTGCAGGTGAGATATAAATACGCAGCCAGGCAGTTCACCGCCAGATATATATGCAATAAAGGGACCCAAAGTAGGACTAAGATGAATAAACTAGTATTATTTAGTGGTATGTAAGTCTATTCAATATATAAAATGTAGTTTTAAGGACATGATGTCATGTATAATATGTAATGATATAATATGTAATATGGACCCAATATGCAATAATATGCAATAATATACAATAATATGCAATAATATGATATGTAATATATGGTTAGCAGTAACACAGAAGTATAATTTCACACCCCGTGATATCATTAAGTGCAAACTGTGTAAAAAGTGAAAAGAAAGAGTGGGTATCTCAGTCAGCCAGTGCGTGACATTGCCCACAATAGTGTGGCCGGACGGGGAGAGAAAGTGGCTTCAACTGACAACACAGGCAGCGCGGCTGAGGGCGACTCCATTCATACTTCCTCCAAAGAGGATACTCAGTCCAGGCTCTCCGCAACAACCACACCACAGGGCACGCCCCTCGCGTGAGGGAGGATACTGAGTCCAGGCTCTCCGCAACAACCACACCACAGGGCACGCCCCTCATGTGAGGGAGGATACTCACTACTCAGACCAGGCGCTCCGCAACAACCACACCACACCACCACAGGGCACGCCCCTCGCGTGAGGGAGGATACTCAGTACAGGCTCTCCGCAACAACCACACCACACCACCACAGGGCACGCCCCTCGCGTGAGGGAGGATACTCAGTACAGGCTCTCCGCAACAACCACACCACAGGGCATGCCCCTCGCATGAGGGAGGATACTCAGTACAGGCTCTCCGCAACAACCACACCACAGGGCACGCCCCTCACCTCACATGAGGGAGGATACTCAGTACAGGCTCTCCGCAACAACCACACCACAGGGCACGCCCCTCGCGTGAGGGAGGATACTCAGTACAGGCTCTCCGCAACAACCACACCACACCACCACAGGGCACGCCCCTCGCGTGAAAGAGGATACTCAGTCCAGGCTCTCCGCAACAACCACACCACAGGGCACGCCCCTCACGTGAGGGAGGATACTCAGTCTAGGCTCTCCGCAACAACCACACCACAGGGCACGCCCCTCGCGTGAGGGAGGATACTCAGTACAGGCTCTCCGCAACAACCACACCACAGGGCACGCCCCTCGCGTGAGGGAGGATACTGAGTACAGGCTCTCCGCAACAACCACACCACAGGGCACGCCCCTCGCGTGAGAGAGGATATTCAGTACAGGCGCTCAGCAACAACCACACCACACCACCACAGGGCAAGCCCCTCGCGTGAGGGAGGATACTCAGTCCAGGCTTTCCGCAACAACCACACCACAGGGCATGCCCCTCGCATGAGGGAGGATACTCAGTCCAGGCTCTCCGCAACAACCACACCACAGGGCACGCCCCTCGCGTGAGGGAGGATACTCAGTCCAGGCTCTCCGCAACAACCACACCACAGGGCACGCCCCTCGCGTGAGGGAGGATACTGAGTCCAGGGTCTCCGCAACAACCACACCACAGGGCACGCCCCTCGCGTGAGGGAGGATACTCAGTCCAGGCGCTCCGCAACAACCACACTAAACGAACAACAACGTACTAAAAGAACAAAAAAATGTAAAAAAAAATGTACAAAAAGAATATACTAAAAGACAAATGTACTAAAAAGAGTACTAAAATAATGTACTTTACAAAAATGTAAAAAATAAATGTACTAAAAAAAATCATAATTTAATGTAGCTACTAAAATAATTTACTAAAATGTACTTCCTCGAGTGAACAATTTTTTTTATCAGGGTGTCTACCTGAAAATCACAATCAAATCATAATAATTAAATTAAATGATGAAAATCAACATAAAATTACAGTAAGACTACACCAATATTAAGATAATTGAAGGAAAGTAAAATAGTGTATAAACATTTTGTCTTGTTTTTTTTTGCTTCAACTCTCTGCAAATCTATCAGCTCGCATTAAATTTTCAATCTCAGTTTCAAAGTCCACACACTTTTCAGATTCTTTTGGTATGTAGCATGAACCAATAAGGAAAAATTAGGCGGTCAAAATGGCTAACAAAGCAAAACCACTGAAAACTGGCGCCGTGACTGGTGAGCATTGCCAAAGCCGTCTGCAAGGTAAAGAGACAGAAGGTAACGTCACCTCCCTTTTGCCGCGCTGGGGGAAGTGACGTCAATAAGAATTAAGAGGGCGAGGAGGAGGGTGAGAGTGAAAGAGAAGATGGAGGAGGAGGAGGAGGAGGAGGAGGAGGAGGAGGAGGAGGAGGAGGAGGAGGAGGGAGGAGGAGGAGGAGGAGGAGGAGGAGGTAGGGGAAGGGGTAGGAGGAGGAGAAGGTAAGGGAAGGGAGGAGGTATGAACATAAGAACATCAGAACATAAGAAAATAAGGCATGGCCTTGCATGTCAGGTGGGAAATTAACTTTGCTTGTCCCGCTAAAGCCCGGTTCCCACCTTCCCGCTTATACGGCCGCCATACAACAACAAAGACGTCACAATGACGTCACAACAAAGTCTACCGCACCGCCGTACCGCTGTACGGCCGCCGTACAAAGTTAAATTCAAGTCATCTCTCCCGCTCGGCGGTGTCCGCTCGAGCGGAGTTGCCAACTGTGCCCAGTTACCACAAATACCACTCAAGCGGTGATGATGGTGACGTCATTGTTGAGCGGTGTTGTTGTAAAAGACGGCCGTACAAGCGGGCTGATGGGAACCGGCCTTAAGCGGCAACAGCGGCACAAGTAAAGGGTCTCGTCCCCAGCTTGTGTGCTAGTTAGAGCTCTCTCTCTCTCTCTCTCTCTCTCTCTCTCTCTCTCTCTCTCTCTCTCTCTCTCTCTCTCTCTCTCTCTCTCTCTCTCTCTCGTACACAATACTGATCAAGGTAAAGAATATGGGTGGCTTACGGGATGAGAGAGAGAGAGAAGAGAGAGAGAGAGAGAGAGAGAGAGAGAGAGAGAGAGAGAGAGAGAGAGAGAGAGAGAGAGAGAGAGAGAGAGATGGTGAGGCCTGAGTGAGGCCATAACATATTTGAACGGTGGCGCCGTTGGCGCGATACCCATTGACGTCATGCGCACAAAGGACTGATTTTGCCTCGACGCCCCGGGGAGGTGACGTTACCTTCTGTCGCTTTATCTTGGCCGTCTGTATGTAAAAACCTGCGCCTGAGATTGATGACGTCACGGACGGAGTCTGTACGAGGCCACCGAGATGACAAGCTTACCTACCTAATTATATGTTTATCAGTATAAAAGATATATTGTTATCTTTGGAAATGTTTGTTCTATAATATTATCAAATAAAAACCCGTAAAACACACTAAAGAAATGCCATTATGAGACTCTCAAGAAATATGCATGAACTTAAACTCTTCGCCATTTAATATTTTTCTCGAAAACATTTTACATGGAGAACATCAATAGAAGCGGAATTTAGTTAGCTTTCCATTGCTATATTTTGTTTTCTGATAAATGAATTAGCAGCATGCATAAATTAGCGTTAACTAAATACATAACATCATGAAATCGGGTAATTTCGTACCTGATATATGTTTATCAGTATAAAAGATATATTGTTATCTTCGGAAATGTTTGTTCTATAATATTATCAAATAAAAAACCGTAAAACAGACAAGAAATGCCATTATGAGACTCTCAAGAAATATGCATGAACTTAAACTCTTCGCCATTTAATATTTTGCTCAAAAACATTTTACATGGAGAATGTCAATAGAAGCGGAATTTAATTAGCTTTCCATTGCTATATTTCGTTTTCTGATAAATGAATTAGAACCATACATAAATTAGCGTTAACTAACTAAAAAGATCATGAAATCGGGTAATTTTTCCCGATTGATGATGTTATTTATTTAGTTAGCGCTAATGTATGTATAGTTCTAATTCATTTATCAGAAAACAAAATATAACAATGGAAAGCTAATTAAATTCCGCTTCTATTGATATTCTCCATGTAAAATGTTTTCGAGCAAAATATTAAATGGCGAAGAGTTTAAGTTCATGCATATTTCTTGAGTCTCATAATGGCATTTCTTTAGTGTGTTTTACGGTTTTTTATTTGATAATATTATAGAACAAACATTTCCAAAGATAACAGTATATCTTTTATACTGATAAACATATATTAGATAGGAAATTACCCGATTTCATGATGTTATGTATTTAGTTAACGCTAATTTATGCATGCTGCCAATTCATTCAGCAAACTAAATATATCAATGGAAAGCGAATTAAATTCCGCTTCTATTGATATTCTCCATGTAAAATGTTTCTGAGCAAAATATTAAATGGCGAAGAGTTAACAGTGGGTGAAAGGTGGGTGCAATGAGAGCCGTACCGCCCGTACATCCTCACTCGCTGAAAGCTCGGCTTCCACTGACTTGTGGAGCCGACTCTGCTAATGACGTCACGTCCATCCCGCTCTCCCAGACGCAGGCTTTTACATAGAGACGGCTTTGGCATTGCTCCCTACAGGAGAGATGAGTTCTGGGGAGAGCTATCAGAGGCTCACCCGTCACGGCGCCAGTTTGCAACAGTTTTACTTTCTTAGCCATTTTGACCGCCTACTTTTTTCCTTATCGGTACATGCTACATACCAAAAGAATCGGAAAAGTGTGCGGACTTTGAAACAGTGATTGAAAATTTAATGCGAGCGAAACTGATGGAGTTACAACGAGTTGAAGAAAATAAAAAAGACAAAATGTTTATACATTATTTTACTTCCCTTCAATTATCTTAATATTGGTGTAGTCTTACTGTAATTTTTTTATGCTCATGATATGCAGCAATGTACCATGAACACGATGGTAGGCTTAGCTTTCATAGATATCATCTGGTAGCTTGGTAATATCGGGTAGCAGTACAACATTTCAATGTACTGAAAATCTGAAAATCCGCCTACTCTTGTGATACTCAGTCATGACTTTATTTTTTACCCTATTGAGTTATGAATGGCGTGTTATTGTTGAACAATCACTGCCTGATTCATTGATACAAACAAAATAGGCCTATCTTGTGTAAGAGGTGAGTTAAGCAAAGAAATATGAATATTTTTCTGAAGCAACGCACGGGTGTTGGGTAGCGACGAGGCAAGATACCTGTGGAAATTATCTACTAAAACTGCTCTCTAATCGGGAGAATGGTATGGTGGGATACGCCTCCCCTGTCAAAAAGGGAGATGAGTAAAATTCCACCTATGTATATATTATTATAGAATTGGGTATAAATTAAGATACATTAAATATAGTAATATAATTCTGGTGGTATTCACTAGTACCACAATTAATCAAAGGGTTAACATAATATAAGAGTTGTGAGGAAAAAATATTGGAACTTCAACGTGTAGGAAGATACATTATTGGAACTACACGTGTATAGCTCCAGCCGACTTGATCAGGGTTCTCGGTCAAGACAGCATTCACGCACTAGTTTTTACACTAATCACGCTTTACGCTCATCATCTTAATATGAGTGAGCCAACATAACCGATCAATCGGTTACACCAAGGACGACGTGGTATAAACACCACAACAGTGCCGCTCCAGGGACTGTGAAAAGTTACCCTTGGCACCACCACTCGGCCTACCACCATCGCCGCCATTACGTGCACCTACCAAAACTACCAGCGCCCTACAGCGACTACCACCACTCCCTCAAATAATAATCAACCCTTCAAATATTCAACCCATCTACCACTGCTGAGTATACCTTAGTTAGCGTCTAAATAGGGTATCATTGCAGTCTAGGTAGTTCTTGGGTTAATAGCAAGGTGATTTCACATCAATTATTATTATAATTTCTACAATACCACCACCATCACCACCCAGCCCTTTAGGCTTAGAGTAGGTTTGGGTTAGGTTTTGTTGAGTTAATAAGGTTTTAAAAAAAACTAATTAGAGGGTGCGCGATTGCCCGGGCGGCTGGCGCTGCCAACTCCTGCGGAATATTTACCGGTTCGTGCACTAGTGGGGGGGTCTGGGGGAGGCAGGTCACCCCCATACCTGCAAACAAACAGTGATTGACGCCAAAGCCGAGTTCCAGACCCATTCAAAACACATAAAAACTAGACTGTTCAGAGAGAAACTAAGTTTCGGCCTCGAAATCGGTGGTTGCCCAATAACGAAAATGTACCACTATAAGAGTATTGGCCCCCAGGGGCCAGATCCAGCAAACACATACGACGGCGTATGTCCAGAGCTGGGCAGTATTTAAATACAATTGTATTTAAATACGTATTTAAATACATTTGTGTATTTAGAAATGTATTTATAAATACATTGGTTGTCATGTATTTAAATACAGTATTTAAATACTTTATTGAGTATTTAAATACATTGTATTTAGATACATTTGATATAAAAATTTTAATACTTTTTTATCATTTAATTTGGCCATAAACCCGCCCAACTATCTGGCAACCCCGATGTTAAGCCTGGTTCACACTGGGCTATTGTCGGCAAACAAACGGCTGAGAAGAGGTCTGGGGCTGAGGCTGGGAGTCATCTCGGCCTAGGTTTTTCAAAAAAATCCCACACCGCTCGATCGGTCTTTTATCTGCCAAGTGGCCGAGAATTTCGCGCGCCAAATTCAAACAAACGCAGAAGCCAGCACCCCAATTCCCAATCACCCCAATTATTGGTATAATTTCGGTATAGGGCACTAAAAACTAACAAATTTAACTTACATCATCGTGCAGATCTTTTCATTCTTAATTTGAGTCCCAATTTCCCCAATTTCCATACCAATGGCGATACATATAATAGAGAAAATTTTCCGTTTCGGCTAAAGCCAGAAACGGTTGTTAGTTTAAATCAGATCATGTTAGGTTAGACGTGGGGTTTGATTTAGTAGATGATATCAATGAAAAAATGAAACTATCAATACTACTTCATAATATAGTGCTCGAAATCGTATCTTTCGCGCGCCAAATACACACAAGCCAGCCACTATAGCCCCTAGTCCCTACCGCGACGTGACCCCTGTCCCTCCTGCCTGAGACCTTCACTGCCCCTGGTACAAGAACGTTCCGGAAACCATTGAACACTTGCTGCTGCAGTGTCCACGCTTCCTCGCCCACTCTGTTAATTATAGTGCTACACACTCAACTCCTCGCCCTGAATGTCATCACCTTTGACCTGCCCACCCACTGCTGGCAGCGGCAGGTGTCCATCAACTACAAACCAGCATTTGTTTCCCGGAACGAATTGCGTGTGTGAACGTAATCTCGATCCGCACTAGCCCGCTAGAGGCCGACTTCCCGGCGCTACAAAGTGCCGAATTTTGCCGTGTGTACCAGACTTTATAGTGAACCAGTGTTTCCACTGGCAAGGAAATGTCCTAATTTCAAGGAAATTTAGGCCTGAGAAGGAAAATTCTAAGGAAACCCAAAATCTAAGGAAATCCTAAGGAAATTCATTTTTTTCGGGCATATTAAAATTTGTGTGTATTTAAAATGTATTTACAAATGTATTTAAATACAATTGATGTATTTAGTATTTAGTATTTAAATACATTCGTAAAATGTATTTAGAATTTAGTATTTAAATACATTTCTCCCATGTATTTAGTATTTAGTATTTAAATACATTCAATGTATTTAGTGCCCAGCTCTGCGTATGTCAGCGTAAGTCTGAGATACTCCTCTTTCGAAAACTTTCTTGGATCAAGAGCTACATCTGCGCCAAATCGATGACGTCACAAGGCCAGATTTACGCCTAGGCGCAAGTCTGCGCCCGCCCTCCCTGTCTGGATCCAGCAAGCGTACTTACTAGGGTACGCCGTAGGTCCAATGAAAAGTGAAATATATATTATTTCTAATTTGGCAGGGTGTTTTCTTATGTAAAATTGAATTTTAAGGGTGGTTTGTCCACTTCAACTTTTTGGTTTGAGCACTTCTTGCTATGCAAAAATGGACTTTTATATTTATATGCAAAACATAGCTTAGCCCCGCTAAAGTAACGGCTTCATTTGCACCTATCATCAATTCTTGATCGTCTTTTTCAGGATGGCTTCTCCTTGTAAACCAAGTGGGTCGAAGCCCGCAACTAGACAGAGCTCTGGATCCAAGTTGACCGCCTTTGTTGGCGGTGGACGAGAGTTTGCTGAGAGTGAGGTGCCTACGTATCGCGGCGTGATGAAGAGGGGAATCCTTCTCCAAGAACTCAGCGGTATCCGGGAGGGTGTTGACAAGCTGGGGTACCCAGTGAGAGACATTGCGAAGGATCTGACCCCCATGGTGCTTGCCCAGTGGAAGAAATCAAACGCCCAGTTTGCACCTCCAGTGGTTGTTATTGACCGGTCCGTGACCAGAAGGATAGATCATTTTTGGAAGAAGGTTAGTGAAGTGGTGAGAGACAGAGCAACTAAAGCAGTAAAGGAATTCGGGAGAAGAATATGGACAGGCTGTTTGACATAACGGCCTGCCCTCACACGATCTTCCTCTGCAAGGACCAGGAATCCCACTGCTCCAACCCCTAGCTGTGCCACGCGTGCAGTGTGACTGCCCCCTGGCCAGCAAAGTCCCTACTTTAGACCTGGAGTGGCTGTACTACCAGAGGATCAAAGTTGGGGAGGAGAGTGCAATGATGATGACAGGGGTAGACAAGAATGAGACGCATAGACAAGTGAAAGCAGCAAAGAGAAAGCAGTTGGAAGAGGAGGCTAAGCTGAAGAAGCAAAAGCGGAAAGATGAAAAGGTCAGACGTCTTAGGCTGCAGGAGCAGATGTTCCTGGGCCAGGCTGAAGATCACCAGGATTCTGAGGATGGGACGGAGTCGTCGTTCACCCTGCCACTCAGAGGAAAGAGGCAGGAGCAACAGGAGGCTGCCATACTGGTAGACCGACTGCTCAGGGAGAGGCTGGGGTCCCTGGCACCCCTTGTGATGCAGTACTTGGACAGGCCAGCTGCAAGAAGAAACACAATGCCAGTCCGGAACCTGGCGCTGGCAAGCATCCGGTTCGACGTTCCGCCCACTGCTGCTGCTGCCTTGGCTTCTGGATTCCTCCAGGACCTTATCGCTGACGGCCACCTCTCTCCAGACATGTCGTACCTGGTCTGCGATCCTAACAAGCTGAGGAGGGCCAGGCAGGATGCCATGGCATCGGCCAGGGACCTTGACCAGGGGAAGCACCAGGGTACCAAAATAGTTGGATTGGGTTACGATGGGAGGAAGGACAAGACCAGGGCGATGGTGCCCGACAGCTATGGGAAACTGCACCCAAGGTTGATCAGGGAGGAGCATGTGTCAGTGACAGAGGAGCCATCTGGAAGGTACCTTTGGCACTTTGTACCAGAGGACCCGGTGCCACCTGAGAAGCCTGCGTTCAAGGTGGCTCAGGCTCTCTATGATCTGCTGGTGACATACGACTCCACCGACTCACTGATCGTACTGCAAGGTGACTCAACTAGGGCCAACACGGGGTGGAAGGGTGGTACTCACGCCCATTTGGAGAAGATGCTGGGACGCAAGCTCTTCTGGAGTATATGCATGTTGCACACAAACGAGTTGCCCCTGCGCCACCTTATCACCAGCATCGACGGGCCTACCTCATCTGACACTGGCTTCACGGGTCCAGTGTGCAGTCTGCTGTCCAGCGTGAATGAGATGCAGTACAACGTAGAGTTCAGAGGAGTGCCAGGCGGTGAAGATCTCACGGAGATACCGGAGTATATCCTGGTCAACATGTCCACTGACCAGCAGGTCTCCTACCAGCTGGTCCAGGCCGTGAAGCGGGGCGTTCTCCCGTCCGAGCTGCAGGAGATCAAGTGTGGCAAGGTGTCCCACTCCAGATGGCTCACCACAGCCCAGTCGCTCGTGTACATGTGGACCAGAAAGCATGGACTGACTGGCAAAGAACTGAACACCCTGGAAATCCTAGTCAAGTACTGCCTGCAGGTGTAATTCAAACTCTACTACGACATCAAGCTTCACCACAGACTAGAGGACGGCCCCAAGCACATCCTCACGCAGCTCAGAGTGATGAGGTCGCAGCCCAAGAAGGTCCAAACAGCTGTGACCTTCTACGTGCGGACAGGAGCATGGTTCGCACACTCAGAATGTGTCCTCCTCTCGCTGATGGCGAGTCAGAGTGAGGACGACCGCAGGTTCGCCGTGACCCAGATTTTGAAGCTAAGGGCTGGCGAGGAGTATGGGGACACCAGTGTAAGACCTCGCATCACACCCAAGCTGAACTTGTCAGCCACCAGCTTGCAGACACTGATCAGCTGGCAGCCTGGCCAGGTGCACGAGCCGGCATTCACCTGTTCACTGTCCGGGGATCAGATCCAGGAGATCCTGGTCAAGCCGTACGAGGTTCCAGAGTTCTCTATCCACACTCAGAGCACCGAAAGAGTCGTGAAGCAGGTGACAGAGGCTGCGGCAGCAGTGGTGGGGCAGCAGGCCAGAGACGGGTTCATCCGGGCTCGGGCCCACCACCGGGAGAACAAGCTGGTCTAAGAAGGACATGATGGACACGTTCTAGGCCAACGTAGAGGCTGTGACACTGTGATGTAGTGCCTGATGAACCAACTGATCAGAAAGAGCTTACCACGCTAGTCATTTGGAACTCATATTGGTGCATGATGCAATACACAGGACCAACCGGACACTGCGTACTCATTTAAGCATTATTCGATAAGGGTGCAAAATAAAAGTGCGATTTTGCATAGTAAGAATTGCTCAAATGCAAAAATGGAAAGAGATAAAATCGTCTTAGAATTCCATTTTACATAGGAAATTGGCATGCCAAAGTTGAGAAAAGAATTTTTATTATACGGCGTACCCTAGTACTTACTCCTTTTCCGTGACGTCACAGGGCCAATATTATGGCGTAAATCTCCTCATCGAGGAGGTGTAGCCCCGGCGTATCTCATATGTATAAATAAAACGTCATTTATCATGCCTAATAAACGTTACCACCGAGGTAAGGATTGAAATATAAGCCTATTGGTAGCCGGCAGCGGCGTATGTTTACAAATGCTTAGGAGATACAAGCCTCGGTAGGCAGGCCGCTTCGGCCGTAGGGACTGCCTTCGGTGTTTTTGTTGTATTAGTTCGTTATTGGGCAGCACCGGTTTTTTAGACCACTAGCGGAGTCCTGAGCGGAATTGTTGTGGGACGAGGCGAGGTTGGCATCCCACGACTAGATTAATGTTTCACTATCGTAATTTGAACGTTTTTGAGAATGAAACTTTTGTTCTGATGCCTGCCCCTCAGTGACCTTGCACTATGGTTAGGTCACTCAAGACGTTTGACCCTCATTGCCCCTGAATGGTAGTTAGGTCACGTTTGCCAGCCTTTAAGGGTACCTGGAATTGTTCCCGAACGGAATACTCGCCACCGTCGGAGAATGTTCCATTTTTTTTACGTCGGCGAGAGTTCCTATTAAGCGACAGTTCCAAGTCTATATATTAATATAAAAGTACCCAATCTATATATTTAAACAGCTTTTACCCGTGTTTCTGAAGTCAAGGATTGAATATCGAGAGTTAGTTTAGCCGAGGTTAGTTTAGTGATGGAGGGCATCACTAAACTAACCTCGGCTAAACTAACCCCCGATATTCAATCCTTGACTTCAGAAACACGGGTAAAAGCTGTTTAAATATATAGATTGGGTACTTTTATATTAATCTAGCCGCAAAGCCGCCCTCCGGGCGGACTTTTTGGCTAGCTCCTGCGGAGGGCTATTGGTGGGCCTTCGACCCACCACCTGTGTTTGGTGGGCCTTCGGCCCACCAAACATGGACTCTCCAGATAGCCCTTTCTAACTTTCCTGAAATCATGGATGTAGAAATGTATGTATTCCCCCCACCCATTCACTCACCCATTACCCATCACCCCCCACCCATTCACTCATCCATTACCCATCACCCCCCACCCATTCACTCACCCATTACCCATCACCCCCCACCCATTCACTCACCCATTACCCATCACCCCCCACCCATTCACTCACCCATTACCCATCACCACACACCTGTACGGCTCTTCAATTGTGCCCCAAGACACATTCGGAACCTAACGGGCGTCACCACAGACACCTTCAAACATCACCTTGACAAGTGGCTGGCTGACATCCCAGACCAACCACCCACGCCAGGCTACAGTAGCTCCCATGACAACACTTTACCTTCAGTGGTCCTGGAGGCAAGGAACAGGGAGCTACATACTACACCTGGAATGAGTGGAGGACCACCTCAACTCCGCCGATAACGGGCAAGATTCTTCAAAGGTATCAAAGGTAAAGGTACCCATTCCCTCACCCATTACCCATCACCCCCCACCCATTCACTCACCCATTACCCATCACCCCCCACCCATTCACTCACCCATTACCCATCACCACACCCATTCATTCACCCATTACCCATCACCCCCCACCTATTCCCTCACCCATCACCCATCACCCCCAACCCAACACCCCCCACCCATTCACTCAACCATCACCCCACACCCATTACCCATCACCCCACCCATTCACTCACCCATTACCCATCACTCTACATCAAGGCTTCCTCAATTCTCGCAACCCACTTTTTTCACAATTCTCGCTAATAGGTTGCAAAAAAAAAAAAAAGTGATCGGATCATCTCATAAGTGGGCTTATGACCTTCCCCTGGTCAACCTGATTCCAAAAATGTACCATATGAGGTGTTTGCGCCACGGGGGGCGGAACCTATACCACACACACACACACACAGACAGACAGACAGACAGACACACTTTCGCTTATATTATTATAGATATAGACTTATCTCATATAAGGGCATGTCTGGGGTTTTGGCATGTTACGTAACCAATGTCCATGTATTGAATTAAAGTGTAGTTTTAAATTGTTTTGGGACAAGCGAAAAACTTGTCTTCTCGGTTGGTGCTTCAGTTATAATGGACGAGTATTAATGCACTTCCGCGTAACCTTTAAAACTTATATACATATTGTAGACATTATATATCGGGAAAAATTACCCGATTTCATGATGATATTTATTTAGTTAACACTAATTTATGCATGCTGCTAATTCATTTATCAGAAAAGGAAATATATCAATAGAAAGCTAATTAAATTCTGCTTCTATTGATATTCTCCATGTAAAAAGTTTTTTCGCAAAATATTAAATGGTGAAGAGTTTAAGTTCATGCATATTTCTTGAAAGTCTCATAATGGCATTTCTTTAGTGTGTTTTACGGTTTTTATTGGATAATATTATAGAACAAACATTTCCAAAGATAACGGTATATCTTTTATACTGATAAACATATATTAGGTAGGAAATTACCCGATTTCATGATTTTTAATATTTAGTCAACGCTAATTTATGCATGCTGCTAATTCATTTATGACTAAACGAAATATATCAATTGAAAGCTAATTAAATTCCGCTTCTATTGATATTCTCCATGTAAAAAGTTTTCGAGCAAAATATTAAATGACGAAGAGTTTAAGTTAATGCATATTTCTTGAAAGTCTCATAATGGCATTTCTTTTGTGTGTTTTGCGATTTTTTATTTGATAATATTATAGAACAAACATTTCCGAAGATAACAGTATATCTTTTATACTGATAAACATATATTAGGTAGGTAAACTTGTACGGGGAGCGGAGCGGGTGGGCACTACATGGTGTGACGTCACGGGCGATGCATCAGGCCTTCTCTCTCGGTGGCCACACTATTTATCTCGTGGCAGTCTTGTGATTGGCTGCTATATCTGAATAGATAATATAAATCACTGCTGTGATTCGCTATTATCGAGGATGACGTCATTGTATTCGCCCGCCAATCAACTGTCTCTGTGGAGATACTCCGAGATACTCCTCCTTGCGCCCGGCGTAAGTCCATCTTCGGCGGATTATTCAAACAGCCTCGGCGCAGGGGGGGGGCGAGGGTTGCGCCGGAGTAGCATTTACGCCATATTTACGCCGCTTGACTTATAGCGCATTTTCGCGGCCGCTCTGGCCCGGTCTGGACTGGGCTAGTCCCGGGCGGCCACTGCTTTTGCGAGGCAGTTTAGACCGGGCTGGAACGGACTGGGCCGGGCTATGCCAGATAGCAGGACCAGGTTGGACCAGTGTGGGGAGAACTGGCGCATGCGCACTACAGTCAGCGGGGAAGGCGACCAGGAGCTTCTCGTGCTGCTGATAAGACATGAAACACAATGATGGCCGACCATAAGACTAAAGTATCACAGGCGTGGTAGTTGTAAAGTCTTCAGCACAGGTTAAAAGGCGGACGACAAAAAGGATATTGACAAGATGGACGCCTGCCGCCTCCACAGTTCAGTTCAGTACCGCCCACTCGATCCCCCAGCCAATAGGAACGATGAATGGGACGGGGCCAGTCTCGATGTATTTTCGCGACCATCAGTCCACCCTGACCCGGTCCGGACTGGACTGAACCAGGGCGGTGAACGTTACGAAAATGCGCTTTTACGCTTTGTTGCTGGATCTGGCCCCAGGGCCCCTCTGTACGCTACAACTGGGTAAGCGCACACACACACACACACACACACACACACACACACACACACACACACACGTGACCCACACACACACAAACACATACACACACACACGAAGCAGCAATACAACACCTATGAAGCATGTAAAAAACAACAATACAACACCTTTAAAGCATGTTAAGGCAGTAATCAACAGCAAACCACCGCCGCCACCACCACCACATCGGGCCACTGGCTTTAACACACACACACACACACGGTGACATACCTCTTTCCAACCCTCCTGTCTGACTCCTTGAAGCTTCACCTTCCTCCTGGTGCAGTGGTAAAGATCCGGGAAACACGTACACACAATTCTTGCTACTTCTCGAGGCGGCCTGGCCGTGGCCTGGCACCGCCACCGCCGCCTCACTAAACACGCCGCGATTTCTTCTTTTCATTTGCAATATGATTTGGATAAACACCAACCTTCTTGAGCCACTTTGGGCCTTTCTTTCATTAATTTAGTGCCTATACCTCGCTCAGAGCGTAGTGACGCAATGAATATCGTAATAATGGAGTTACAGTGTCATTACGAGCTCGCTAATTTTGAAACATACCTCCTTACGTAATGCGTAATTTACATTATAACTTGACGGCATCTATTTATGTTAACTTATTTAACTTTCATGTTAAATCCGTAATAGATCTCTTCAGGATTCTCTGCATTCTCAATCTTGCAGGCCTGTGTTTTCCAGTAACAGGGTTTCCTGAGACTTTTTCTCATCTTAGCCGATTAGTTTTTCGCATCCTTGTTATACTGTAGTTTAATCTTGGAGTGACAGTTTTCAAATTGCATTACAAATAATCTCTAGATGCCCCGCTCTGAGGCTGAGCGCTTCTACTACCGTAGATAACAGCTATAGTCGCCAGCTGCAATAATGTCGCCAGCCGCCAAATATTACGAACTAGCCGCAAAGCCGCCCTCCGGGCGGACTTTTTGGCTAGCTCCTGCGGAGGGCTATTAGTGGTGGGCCTTTGGCCCACCACCTGTGTTTGGTGGGCCTTCGACCCACCAAACACGGACTCTCCAGATAGCCCCTTCTAACTTTCCTGAAATCACGGATGTAGAAATGTATGTATTCCCCCCACCCATTCACTCACCCATTACCCATCACCCCCCACCCATTCACTCACCCATTACCCATCACCCCCCACCCATTCACTCACCCATTACCCATCACCCCCCACCTATTCCCTCACCCATCATCCCCAACCCATCACCCCCCACCCATTCACTCACCCATCACCCCACACCCATTACCCATCACCCCACCCATTCACTCACCCATTACCCATCAACCTACATCAAGGTTTCCTCAATTCTCGCAACCCACTTTTTTTTCACAATTATCGCTAATAGGCTGCTAAAAAAAAAAAACAGTGATCGGATCATCTCATAATTGGGCTTAAAAACCTTCCCCTGGTCAACCCGGTTCCAAAATGTGCCATATGAGGTGATTGCGCCACGGGGGGCGGAACCTATACCAGACACACACACACAACACACACAGACAGACACACTTTCGCTTATATTTACCATTACCCATCACCCCCCACCTATTCCCTCACCTATCACCCATCACCCCCAACCCATCACCCCCACCCATTCACTCACCCATCACCCCACACCCATTACCCATCACCCCACCCATTCACTCACCCATTACCCATCACCCTACATCAAGGTTTCCTCATTCTCGCAACCCACTTTTTTTTCCACAATTATCGCTAATAGGCTGCTAAAAAAAAAAAAAAAAAAAAAATGATCGGATCATCTCATAATTGGGCTTAAAACCTTCCCCTGGTCAACCCGGTTCCAAAAATGTGCCATATGAGTTGATTGCGCCACGGGGGTCGGAACCTATACCAGACACACACACACCACACACACAACACACACACACACACACACACACACACAGACAGACAGAGAGACACACTTTGCTTATATTATTATAGATTACCCATCACCCCCCACCTATTCCCTCACCCATCACCCCCAACCCATCACCCCCCACCCATTCACTCACCCATCACCCCACACCCATTACCCATCACCCCACCCATTCACTCACCCATTACCCATCACCCTACATCAAGGCTTCCTCAATTAGAGAGAACTGAAACTCAAGAAATGCCAGTGGTCGCTGGCAGTTTTAAACTCAAGGTTGGTCTACTGTGTTTTGGCTCCGCGACTATTATTTTTCATAAATTAATTTCGCGATAAACATTGATGCACCGCATCTGAATACCAAAATTAGTTTAAAAAATATAGTTCTTACTGTTTTCTACTAATTACTATGGATTTTAA
>JACEEZ010019672.1:114936-128853 GCA_016584305.1 Chionoecetes opilio
TCGGATTTGTTTGATAAACTGGTCTGTATTCGGGGACTGAAGTGCTGTGAAGTTTGGGGCAGGTGTATCCAGCTTCTTTCCTGTGAATAACAGGAGTGAGGCAAGGGGCGCCCTTCCCCACCATCACTTTTAAAAACGCTTGTATGGACGGGGTATTGGACAAGGTTGTAGATCAAAGTGATTTTTGGAGCATCCGTCGGCAACACCAAGATCACTGATATTGTTTTTGCCGATGATGCAGTAATCTTTGCTGAGTCGCTGGAGGTCCTGGTGATGGCTCTCGAGGCGCTGCACGAGGAGGCAAAGCCTTTGGGACTTGAGGTCTCCTGGCTCAAGACCAAGGTCCAGGTGTTTGGAGACTTACTAGATGAAGCAGTACAGTCTGTTCATGCATGGGGCGAGGACATTGAGATCTTGGAAAGTTTTACATACCTTGGTGGGGCAGTCCAAATGACGGCGGGTCACGTCAAGAAGCCTTACGGCGGATTGGCATAGCCCACGGTGTTATGGACTCGTTCAGCGGGAGTATTTGGCGTTGTCGGTACCTGTGCAGGAGGACAAAGATCCGGATCTTCAAGTCGCTTGTGATCCCTGTCTTACTCTATGGTTGTGAGACATGGACACTAAATAGTGACTTGAAGAGACGAATTAATGCCTTTGGTAATAAGTGTCTTCGCAGAATCATGGGGTATCGCTGGGATGATTACGTGTCAAATCAGCGATTGCACCGTGAAACTGAATCGAGGCCTATTACCTGCATAGTCCGTCAGCGCCAACTTCGGCTATATGGGCATGTGGCACGCTCCCCTAAAAACCGATCCTTCCCATCGGGTTGTATCTGTAAGAGACAATCCGGCGTGGAGGAGGCCAAGGGGGCGCCCACAAGGCTCGTGGCTGGGGCAAGTTGATGTTTCTTGTCGAGAGCTGCTTGGTATGGGAAAGGAGCCTGCATGGGAACTCGCGCGTGGTGACCCCCGGGAGTGGTGTCGTAGGGTGGGCGAGGCGACGCGCCCCCCGGCGTATGCCCCCAATGATTGATTGATTGAGTGTCACCACGTTGTCTCCGTGTCGCATGTTTAAGTAACAAGTGTACAGGTGTTGGTGATTGGGTCTCAAGGCTGTGCACAGTGCAGGCCAAGGGTACGTTCACGCTGATATGGTGACCTGGTATAATGGTTTTTTTTACAAGGTGAAAAATCCTGACCCCTTGCTGCTTACTGATTGATATTTGATGCCAGGACAAGGGAATACAGTACTACGGTTCTTCTAAATTTCAGTTGTATTTCATCATAGTTAACCATATTTATCAGGTAAACATAGGCAAAATTTTAAGAGCGAGACCTTAGGATAGAATGGAATTTTCGCCTCGTTAAATAAAAATAGACTATAGTGGTCAAGTGGAACCATAGCTGTGATTCCCATACTTACAGAGTGAATAAAACTTTAGTGTCTGATCTTTTAACCTTTTGCCTGTTACTATTAACCAGTTGCTACTCTGTGTTTTTTATCATACATAATTTTATAAGTATATTATAAATACTCTATTTTTTCATGGTGTATGCGAGTGCAATAGTGAAGGCATGAAGGTAATACTTCAAAATTGGTATAAAAATTTAATTGGTCATATACATTTTCTTACCTAGTTCACTTGCGAATGGGTTGTCGCCTGAAAAGGGAATCAGCTGGTGGCGGAAAAGCTTACCATCCAGCGGCCAGGGAAAAATCTGGCGGATTTACTGTAGGCTACTAGGTGGCGAAGAACAATTCTAGTCCACTCCGAAAAAAACTCCTGGGTCCATTCCTGGACAGAGGCCTATCCCACTTCCCTGCCTGCCTGACACCACCAGTCAGTAGCGTCACCGCGGGGGGGCTAAGGGGGACTGAGCCCCCCCAAGTCAAGGACTGAGCCCCCAAAAAATTGCTGCTAGTAGCCTGCTACCCAAAAACAATAAAAAGGAATATTTATCCAATTTTCCAGCCAGGAAAACCTTTTTTTTTACACTTTTATAGAAAAAATGGTTAAATGTTTATTTAAATTTTAAAATACTTTTGCTAACAAACCTTGAAATTACTAAGTATATTTATTATAGAAAATTTTCATAGAACCCTCCTTTACCTTTTCCAAACCCAAAGTGATCCCTGCATTGGGTTTTTAAAATTTACAAAATAGTTACCGTTTACTTCGTGACTTTCAGTCAGATTCGTTTTTCAGACTTCAATCATGCTACGCAGCTTCGTTTTAATCGTTCATGTGTAATGTTTAGCAAAGGAAAAGGGGCTTTTGAATTTTAAAGGGAAAGGAAGTATTTTTTTTTGAGCAAAAAAAATTTTATGTGAATTTTTCAGAACACGAAAATCTATTTCCTAGTTAAAGTATTGTTTAATGTTTTTAGTCCTTGCTCTACACACAGATTACAGTGGGATAACCCACATGCTGGTTTCTTTCCAGAGGTAGCGAGTTTTTTTAATTAATTTTAGGCCCGATAAACTTCATCCCTAGTTCAATCTTACGCCATGACATCTTTCTGATTCCCCAAAAGGGGCAGGAAATTGCCAGTTTTTGAGTTCCAAAGTGTGCCCCGCACAAATGGGGGAATAAACCATAATGCATATAATTTTATATATATTTAATATAATATATAATATTTTTTATATATAAATTTAAATTTTTATATATAATAATTAATATTTTTATATTATATATATATTTTTTTATTTTTTTTTTTTAAAATTATAAAATAATTTTAATATATTTATTTTATTTTTAATATATATATTTTAATTTATATATTGTTTTTACAATTAATAAATTATATATTATTTTTTTTAAAATTTTGTAAATTTTTTGGGAAAAAAAAAAAAAAAAAAAAAAAGTTTTTTTTTTTTCGTTTTTTTTGTTAAAAATTTTAAATGTAAAAAGTTTTTTTTTTAAAAATTTTGTTTTTATTTTGAATTTTGAAAAATTTTTTAAAAAAAAATTTTGATTTTATTAAAAAAAAAATTTTTTTTTTTAAAATAAATTAATTAATTTTGAAACAAAAAATTATTATTAAAATATTTAATTTTTATTTTAAAAAATTAATATAAAAAATTTTTAAATAATTTTTAATTATTTTTTTTTTTTTATTAAATTTAAATAATTTTTTAATTCAAAAAAAATATTTTTATTAAATTAGAAAATAATAAAAAAATAATATATATATATATTTAATATAATTAAAATTTTAAAAATATATATAAAAATATATATTTTAAAAATTTTAAAAATATAATATAATATATATATTATAATATTTTTTATATTTTAATAATTATATAAATATATATATATAATTATAATTTAAAAATTACAATATATATATTATACATTTGGTTGTTTTTTCCCCATTTGTGCTGGAAAAATTTTGGGAAGCTCAAGAACGGGCAATTTCCTGCCCCTTTGGAAGTTAGAAAGATGTCATGGGTAAGATGAACTAGGATGAAGTTTATCAGGCCAAAATTAATTTAAAAAAAACCGGCTATCGGGTAAGAAACCCAGCAGTGGGGTTATCACCAGTGTATTTGGTGTAGAGCAAGGGGGACATAAAAACATTGACAATATCTTTGAACTAGGCAATAGATTCGTGTTCTGCAAAATTCACATAAAAGATATTTGCTCAAGAAAAAAAAATCCCCCCCTTTACCTTAAAATTCAAAAGTCCTCTTCCTTTGCTAAACATGTACCACTGAAGCTTTTAAAAACGAAGTGCGTAGCATGATTGAAGTCATGAAAAAAAACAAAAATTGACTGAGAAGCCACGAAGGAACGGAAAAATATTTTGTCAATTAATAACCCCCAATGCGGGGATAGCTTGGTTTTGGAAAAAGGGAAACGGGGTTCTATAGAATATCTCTATAATAGAAATACTTAGAAAATTTAAAGGGTTTTTGTTAGCAAAGTATTTCAACTTTTAAAGGGGAAACATCAAACCAATTTTTTCTAAAAAAGGTGAAAAATAAGGTTTTGTTTGGCATGGAAAAATTTGGGATAAATATTTTTTTTTATTTTTTTTGGGTTAGCAGGCTACTGCAGAAATTTTTTTGGGGGCTCAGTCGACTTGGGGGGCTCAGCCCCCTTAGCCCCCCCGGGTGACGCTACGACTGGTGGTGTCAGGCAGGCAGGGAAGTGGGATAGGCCTCTGTCCGGGAAAATGGACCCAGGATTTTTTTTCGGAGTGGACTAGAAATTGTTTTTCGCCCCCTAGTAGCCTCAGAAACCCGCCAGATTTTTCCCTGGCCCGCTGGATGGAAGCTTTCCGCCCCAGGATTCCCTTTTAGGCGAAACCCATTCGCAAGTGAACTAGGTAAGAAAATGTATATGACCAAATTTTAAATTTTATACCAATTTTGAAGTATCCCCTTCATCCCTTCACATTGCACTGCATACACCAGGGAAAAAATAGAGTATTATAATATATTATAAAAATTAGTATGATAAAAAAAAAAGGGTAGCAACTGGTTAATAGTAACAGGAAAAAGGGTTAAAAGATCAGACACTAAAGTTTTTCATCTGTAAGTAGGGGAATACAGCTAGGGTTTTCCATTGCCCAATAGTCTTTTTTATTTAACGAGGCAAAAATTTCCTTCATCCTAAGGTCTGTTTAAAATTTTGCCTATGTTTCCCGATAAATATGGTTAACTATGAGAAATCAACTAAATTTGAAGAACCGTAGACTGATTCCCTTGTCCTGGCTAAATAAATCAATCAGTAAGCAGCAAGGGGTCAGGTTTTTTCACCTTGTAAAAAAAAACCTTTATACCAGGACCTTTTCAGCGTGGAACGTACCCTTTGGCCTGCACGTGCACACCCTTTGGGGCCCCCAATCACCAAACCTGTACACTTGTTACTTAAACATGCGACACGGAGACAAACGTGGGACACTCAATCAAAAAAAATCATTGGGGGCATACCCCGGGGGGGCGTCGCCTCGCCCACCCTACGAACCACTCCCGGGGGTCACCACGCGGAGTTCCCATGCAGGCCCTTTCCCAACCCAAGCAGCTCGGACAAAAAACATCAACTTGCCCCAGCCACGACCCTTTGGTGGGCCCCCCTTGGGCCCTCCTCCAGCCGGATTGTTCTTACAGATAAAAAACCCGATGGGAAGGTGGGTTTTCAGGGTAGCGTGCCACATGCCCATATAGCCGAAGTGGCGCTGACGGACCTATGCAAGGTAATGGGCCCGTTCAGTTTCAGGGTGCAACGCTGATTTACACGTAATATCCCAGCGATACCCCATGATTCTGCAAAGGGACATTATTCCAAAGGCTTTAATTCGTTTTTTAAGTCATTTTTAGTGTCCAATGCTAAACCATAGAGTAAGACAGGGATCACAAGCGACTTGAAGATCCGGATCTTTGTCCCCTGCACGGGTACCGACAACGCCAAAAAACTCCCGTGACGAGCCATAACACCGGGGGCATGAAATCCCGTAAGGCTTCTGACGTGCCCCGCCGTCATTAGGACTCCCCTCCCAAAGGTATGTAAAACTTTCCAAGATCTCAATGCCCTTCCCCACAGCAAAAAAGGACTTATGCTTCACTAGTAAGTCTCCAAACAGGGACCTTTTTTGAGCCAGGAGCCCTCAAGCCCAAAGGTTTTTGCCTCCTCGTAAAAGCCCTCGAGAGCCATCACCGGGACCCCCAGCGACCTCAGCAAAGTTACTGCATCATCGGCAAAAACAATATCAGGATCTTGGTGTTGCCGAGGATGCCCCAATCACTTTGATCTACAATTTGTCAATACCCAGTCCATACAAGCTTTGAAAAGGAGGGGGCAAGGACGCACCCTTCCCTCACTCCTGTTTTCACAGGAAAGAAGCGGGAACACCTCCCCCAAAACTTCACAGCACTTTCAGTCCAGAATTTACAGCCCAGTTACAAAAAAAATAGCCCTTTGCAAGAACCCCCTGAAGTCGCAGAAGATCCAGAGTGACTCAATTTTCACTGAGTAAAAACCCGTTTTGAGTCAAATAGGGAAAAAGGCTCCTGTCGAAAAATCCGTCGGCTTTCACCCGGACACGAAGCGCTAGGATACGGTCCGTTGTGATTCCCAGGCGTGAACCCAGATGCTGAGGTCTTGATCTTCCCCAATGACTCGAATTCGTGTCAAAATAGATGGGCAAGCACCTTGCCTGGTACGCTGAGCAGTGTAATACCGCGGAAATTGTTGCAGTCCTGACCCCCCCCTTTCTGTGATGCCAGGGTTTTTTCAAGTTTCTGAACCCTTTGGGTGAATGAATTAATTTTTGAATTCTTTATACTAAAAAAAAATCTCCCGTCACAACTGAATTGGGAAGAACTTGGGGTTAGTAAGGGGAAAAATGCTGCCCACAGTCAGGAGAGTGTTCTATGGTTTACTCCCTGAAAAAGTTTACTATTTTGAGAATTATTGGTTTGTCGGGGGTGAGTACTTATTATTACACCGGTAAGGCTGAGACTCTTTTTGAAACGTGGGGGAAAGATTCCATAAGGGAATAATCACCTGGGTTTTTTTTTCAAAAAAAAAAGAAGTTATCTTTAAACATAATCGGTTTTTTACCAGAAAAGTTTTTCTCTTGTTTAAAAAATTTAGGACAATATAAAACTTTAATTTGGGGAAGGAAAGCTCTAAGAGCAAAACCACCCACTGAATTATATTGTAAAAACTTTACCATCACGATAAAACCAAGTGAAACCCGTAGGATACATGGAAAAAATTTTGGGGAGGGGGGGGGGGAGGAAAATGTAAGAGTAAGATTTTTGTTCCTTTCCAAAAACCCATAGGGGTTGGTTTCTCTCCGACTGGGACATTCGCCGGAATTTTGGAAGGAAGCGGAGGAGAGATGATTAATAACCTTTTATAAGGCCCAGGCCAGGCCCCTTTGCGAAAAATGAAACCAAAACAACTGTACCATATAAAAGGAATAGATAGATATATTATAACAAGAAGGGGGGGGGGGGGATAGTGGCAAAAGGTACCGCAAAAACACCTTAAAAGGAAGCGGAGGAGGACTGAGGGTCGGTGGTTCCACAAAAGGGAGAGTTTGGGAAGATCCGGGGAAAAGGGAAAATTTTCGGATACTTATGAGGGGGGGCTTCCCTGAAGGGGAAATTTAAGACTTCAAATGATTTAAATTAGAAACGAAACAAGTATACATATGAAATGGCTGCCTAAAGCAGTTCTTTTAATTTGATATAGAAAAATTTAAAATAATTTTTCTAATATCCGGGGAAAGGTGTTCCCCCTTTTTGGTCAGCCACGAACGTGTTTCCAGAGTGACGGGGTTAGGAAGTCGCAAACAAAATTGGTCGACTTTTAATTCGCGAATAACTGATAACCCACACATTTACCCCGCGTAACGCGACTCTTTTTGTTTTTTTTTTTAAAAAAGGACACTAAGAATCTAAAGTTTTTCTTCGATCTGTAGGGGATAAGGGGAGGAAAAAAGTTTTGACTTACAAGTTATTGGCGATCGGAAAAAAGTTTAAACTTTATGACCTCGTGATCCGGGTGTTTTGGGGGGGGGGGATGGGGGGGAAAGTAGAAATGGAAGAGAGAAGAGAAAGAATACGAATGAAAAGTAAAAAAAATGCGAGAACAGAAATTATTTGAAGGCCCCCTTATTATAATAAAAAAAACCCGGTTTCCCCCATATATGGATCTAGGGGGACAATTTGCCCCAGACCAAAAATATGGGTTTTTGAGACCTTTTTCCCTTCTTACAGATACATAACCCGGGAATCTTTTATGATAGGTTTTTCCCATTCCTGTCTCTCCGAATTTCCGGGCTTTTCTTTTCCCTTTCCCAGATGGGGACGACCAGCCCCCTTTTCCGTCAGGAGGAATGGTACCTGATTGCCACAGGGCAGTCAGGACAGCATGCAACCCCGGGCGGGGTTCGGCCCCCCCCCAGTTTTTGAGGGCTCCGCATGAATTACAAAACCAGCTGTTTTTCCAAACCTTAAAACTTTGCTAAGCCTCTCTGAACCTTCCCCAAAGAGAGGGTTTTGCGGTTTCGTCAAGGGGGATCGGCATCCACTGCCATAACCGTGGTGTAAAAAGGCTCGTTGGGGGGTCCCCCGGGTAAAAAACAAACTGCCCAAAGTACTCGGGCCCAACGAGCCACGCCCATCATGTCCGACACGAGGCGCCCATCTGTGTTCGAATAGCCTCGCCCCAGAAGGAGATTGGAACGGAGCTTTTTCAGGGTCGGAGGCGGGTCGGGGAGGTCATTGCGTTAAATGACCTCGCCAAAATTTAAACGAGACCCTGACCTACCTCCCCCCTTGTCTTCCTAAGGGGGGTTAGTCCGGCGTGACCCCCCCCTTTTAAAAAAAGCCCGGCAACCGGGTTCCCCATTTTTCCAAACGTTCCCTGAGACAAAACCACGCCTTGACCTCGGGGCTCCCCAAAACACTCCTTGGCAGCCCGGATTTTTACGTTTGGAAGGTATCCCACAGTTCACAGGATCCCAGAGGGCACCGAGCACATCAAAAACCATTTTAGACTGCCACCGCATACTCTGAGCACATGTCAAGTCCTTCGTTTTCAAATGAAAACACAGTATGGTACCTCTTGAGATTCTTCTGGACTTGACATGAAAGCTTAAATTTTATTATACGCATTTTACCCCCCGGGTCCTTTTTAAAAAAAAAAAAAAACTTTTTGCGGGGGGGCCTTTTTTCCCCAAGGGGGTTTTTTGGGGACCAATTTGATTTTTCCCACTAGGGTGAACTACTTGTAATTTTAAAGAAAGGAATTCAATCGAGGCCACCCCTGAGAGATTTCAAGGTGACTGGAGCTTTTATGTGGGGGATCGTTTTGAGGTAGAGTCTCTTTTTTATTATACATAAATACAGGGACTCATAGCTACCGTAGTAAAAACTAAAGGGCGCCAGGACAACGTTTTTTTTGTTTATAGACTTGGTGGCGTTTTAAAATAACGTCCAGACCCATTTTTTCTTTGCTAATTATGTTGAATTAATTTTAAAAAAAACCCGATCCAAAAAAAAAAATTTTTTTCCCACGCCTTATTTTCCCCCGAAACATACTTTTGTAAAAAAACCGGGGAAAAAAACAACAGCCTTTTTCCAGCCGTGGGGGGAAATTTGCTGCGACGTCACACGAGTGACCTCCCCGCCCCGGGGGTATACAAATACACGGAGACTCGGAGAAAAAAATGAGTTTCTTGGGAATTTTGGGGGGTTTCTGATATTCTTTTTTTGCATGGGGCAATACTTGCATCCCTTTATGGGGAAAAGCAAGAAAGCTGTGCCCCTTTTCAGAGAGCTTACACCCCCCTTCGACCTATTTGGGCATGAAATGTTTGCAGGCCTGGGCAGGGGCGGGTGAGAGGAGCGGGTAGACAAATTTTTTTCAACCGCGCCCCTTCACCCGCCCCAACCCCGTTTAGGCGCTGCACAGACATTACATGATCAAAAGGTCGGAAAGGGGTCAAGCTCTTGCAAAGGGGAAAATTTTCTTGCTTTACCCCTGAAAGGATGCAAGTATATGCCCTATCGCAAAAAAAATTATATCAGAAAAAAAAAACCCAAAAAAAAAAAAAAAATTTTCCCCTAGGATTTTTTACAATTTTTTCTTCCGGGGGTGGTTTTTTTTTTCCGGTGTTTTTTTGGGGGGGTCCTTTTTTGGGGATTTTAAAAAAGGGGCGGGGTGCAAAAAAAAAGAAAAACCTTTGGGATCCTGGTTTTTGCTGCTTTTCCCGGGTGTGTTTGGACCGGGGAAAATCTTTCATTTTTTGATTCGGAAAATTTTAAAGGGGTTTTGGGGTGGGATTTTTCCAAAAAAAAAAAAAAAAAAAAAAAAAAAGTGACAAAAAATAAAGGTAAAATCATTATGGTTTTTTTGACCCCGGCGTTCCCCAAAAAAAAAAAAGGTACGAAAATTTAAACTAATTTCTTTTTCAAAAAATAAAAAAAATTAAAAAGGGGTAGGGAATGTCATTCTATGTTTCCCTGTGGCAATGCATATGACAAATTCAAAAAATTTCGGGCGCCACAATAGCCCATTAGTTTATTTACGGAGTGCCTCAGGGGGGGTGCCCCGAGAAGAATGCAAATTTTAAAAAAGTTTACTCCAAAAAAAACCCCTAAACCCCAAATGGGGAAAAAATAAACGGTCAATAAAAACTAGGAAAATTTCTGGAAAAACAAGGCGAAAATTGAGGAAAACGAAATTTGGGGCTAACGGAAACATTTTAAGTTAAAATAAAAAGGGGTGGGATTGTAAAATTTCCCTTTAAAAGGGAGGGTAGTTTTAAAAAATTTAGAGGGGCTCTAAGAATTATTTTAAAATTTGAATTCCTCCTTTAAAATACCCTATACAGGAAGGAAAAATTTTAAGAAAAAAAGGGAAAGTCTCAAGAATTGGGGGTTTTAAACAATTTTCAAATTTTAAAAAAAAGAAATCCGGGTCGGGGTTAAACGGGGTTAACCCCCGGGGGCCCCTCAATTACAAAATTGGGGGTGTTTGGATTTTTCCATACCAAGGAAAGGGAAAAATTCAAATAGCGGGGGGTTGGAAAAGGGTATTTTTTACCGGGTTTTTTTTGGTCAAAACCATCCCGAGGGGGGGGTTGGGGCTTTTGGAAAGCCAAAATTCTTTAAAAGGGTTGGGTTTTTTTTAATCTTCAAGAGGGGATGCGGCGTGGTTTTTGAGGGGTGGGTGGGCACGGGGTGGGGTGGTGTGTGTTGTTGGGGCTTACCATTTTCCAACCCGGGGAGTTGAAAAAACTTAAAAAGGATTTTTAAGCAGGAGGTTAGGGTTACCCACCGGGTGGGTGGGGGTGTTGGGTGCAAAATCCGAGTGGGTCCCTTTTCTTTTTATTTTGGGGGGGGGGGGATCGAGTGGGCCCGGTACCCCTGAAACTTTGAACTTTCCCCCCCTGGGGGAGGCCGTCCATTTGTCAAATTTTCCTTTTTGTCGTCCCGCCTTTTAACCTGTGCGAAGGACTTTTCAAACTACCACGCCTGTGATACTTTTTGTCTTAGGCGGCCCCTCATTGTATTTCAGTTTATCAGCAGCACGAGAAGCTCCTGGTGTTCCCCGCTGCGTAGTGCGCATGCGCCAGTTTCCCCCCCCACTGGTCCAACCGGTCCTGCTATCTGGCATAGCCGGCCCATTTCCCTTCCCGCCCCCCTCAAACTGCCTCGCAAAAGCAGTGGCCCCCCCGGGGCTGCCAGTCCAGACCCGGGGCCCGAGCGGCCGCGAAAATGGCTATAAGTAAGGGCCGTAAATAGGCGAAAGTACTCGCGCAAACCCTCGCCCCCCCCCCTGCGCCCCAGGCTTTTGAATAATCCGCCGAAAGATGGATTTCGCCGGGCGCAAGGGGGAGTATCTCGGAGTATCTCCCCAGAGACAGGGTTATTGGCGGCGGAATACAATGACGTCCCTCCCCGATAATAGCGAATCACAGCAGTGATTTATTTATTATTCAGATATAGCAGCCCAAATCACAAGACTGCCCCCGAGGGGTAAAAGTGTGGGCCCCGAGAGAGAAGGCCGATGCATGCCCGTGAAGTCACACCATGTAGTGCCCAACCCCCTCCGTCCCCGTACAAGTTTTACCTAAAATGTTTATCAGTATAAAAGATTACGTATCTTCGGAAAGTTTGTTCTATAATATTATCAAATAAAAAATCGCAAAAAACACAAAAGAAAATGCCCCTTTTGAACTTTAAGAAAAATGCATTAATTAAAAATCTTCGTATTTAATATTTTTGTGAAAAAAGTTTTTACATGGTGAATATCAATAGAAGCGGAATTTAATTTGCTTTTAATTGATATATTTTGTTTAGTCATAAAGAATTTGCCCGCAGCATAAAAAGCGTTGACTAAATTTAAAAAAACATGGGGAAATCGGGTAAATTTCTACCTAATATATGTTTTTCAGTATAAAAAATATACCCTTTACTTTGGGAAAAGTTTGTTCTTAATATTATGCAATAAAAACCGAAAAACACTAAAGAAATGCCATTTTTGAGACTTTCAAGAAAAATGCATGAACTTAAACTCTTCACCATTTAATATTTTTTTCGAAAAAACTTTTTTCATGAAGAAATCAATAAAGCAAAAATTTAATTAGCTTTTTTGAAATTTCTTTTTGATAAATGATTTAGCAGCATGCATAAATTATGTTTAAATAAATAAATACATCATGAAATCGGGTAATTTTTTCCGATTGATGGTTATTTATTTAGTAACGCTAATTTATGTATGGTTTTAATTCTTTTATCAGAAAACAAAAATATCAATGGAAAGCTAATGCGATTCCCTTTTATTGAATTCTCCAGTAAAAAATTTTTTCGCAAAAATTTAAAAGGCGAAGAAATTAAGTTTAAAGCATATTTCTTTAAATTCATAAGGCATTTTTTTGTGTGTTTTTTCGGTTTTTTTTATTTTAAATATTATAGAACAAACCCCTTCCCAAAGAAACAGTATATCTTTTTTACTATTTAAACATATTTAGGTAAAGTACCGATTTTCATGATTTTTTTAAATTTTTGTTAACGCTATTTTTTGCATGCGGAATCATTTATGACTAAACAAAATTTACAATGGAAAGCTAATTTAAAATTTCCGCTTTTTTATTGATAAACTCCAGTTTTAAAAATTTCGAGCAAAATATTTTAAAAGGCGAAGAGTTTAAGTTCATGCAATTTCTTGAAAGTCTCTAATGGCATTTCTTTTGTGTGTTTTACGATTTTTTATTTGATAATATTATAGAAACAAAACATTTTTCCGAAGATAACAGTATATCTTTTATACTGATAAAACCATTATATTTTAGGTAGGTAAACTTTTACGGGGGTGGAGGGGGCGGGTGGAATTACAGGTGTGACTTTTACGGGGGATGATCAGGGCCTTTTCCCGGTGGCCACGTAAATAGGGTTTACAAACTTTTCAGTGATTTCTCAGCGGCACTGGCTTGACACAACAAAGCGAGGCCCTATTAAAAAGGGAAATCCATGGGCCCAGAAATAAAGAATTTGGTGCAATAAGGGAATTTTAACTTTTTAAAAAAAAATTTTTAGGGGGAATAAGGGCCAGGCATCCGATTAACCTAAAATTTGGGACAATAAGGGGCAGAATATGGTTACATCTATAAAAAAATAAGAAAAAGGGCTTCTGGGCGCGCCCCGGGTTTTGGGTTTTAACCCCCCGGGCCCAACACCTCAAGGGGACATTTTGGAACCTTAAACCCAAAATCCCAAAGCCCAAAGAGATTTTTGACATTTTTTTTTTTTTTTTTTTTTTTTGGCGCCCTTTTTTTGTGAAAAAAAAGTTGGGTTGCGAAATTAGGAAAATTTTTTGGGGAAGGGGATAAATTTAGGGAATTTATTGATTTAAATTGGGGGTATTTGGGGGAAAGGGGGTGGGGGGAGGGTGTTGGGGGAATGGGTAAATTTAAAAATTACAAAGGGGTTTTTCTCTTATTTTTGCTTTTGTTTGTTATTGGGTTCTTTTTTTCCCCCCCCTCCAACACCCCAATCACATTTTTAACCGGGGACCAGGGGAAGGTTTTAAAAGCCCCAATTATGAAGATCCGACACTTTTTTTTTTTTTTATTTAGCAGCTATTACATAATCGTGAAAAAAAAAGTGGGTTGCGAGAATTGAGGAAACCTTGATGAGGGGATGGGGAATGAGGGAAAAGGGTGGGTGAGGAATGGGTTTGGGGGTGAGGGGATGGGGGTGGGGGATGGGTGTTGGGGATAAGGGTGGGAAAAGGTGTGATGGGTTGGGGTTTTCATTTGGGTTTTGGGGTTTTGGGGGGTTTTTGGGGGGGGGGGGGGATGGTAAGGTTAAATATAAGCGAAAGGGTGTCGTCTTTGTTTTGCTTTCGTTGTGGTGGTTGGTGGGTTTTGGGGTGGGGGT
>JACEEZ010019673.1:0-2500 GCA_016584305.1 Chionoecetes opilio
AAAATCATAACTTAACAAGATAGAATTTGTCCGGTGATACTTCATTTTTGTTCTCCCCTGGCAACTCCCTCCCTTCATCACACACACACACACACACACACACACACACACATACACAAACACACCCACACACACACATCACCGACCACTCATACAGACATACACAAACATACGTATACACACAAAGGCGTTATACAGATCTATACGAACGCACACTAACACGTACACGCGCCTGTCACATCCATCTCCGGCTTCTTTATTTGCTAACACACACACACACACACACACACACACACACACACACACACACACACACACCACACATTTTTACATTGAGTTCACGCAATTAAGAGGAAGAAACGCCATTATCTGCTTACAATAGCGAGATCAACCCCTTCTCCTCCTCCTCCTCCTTCTCCTACTCCTCCTCCTCCTCCTCCTCCTCCTAAAAAGCGCGAGTATGAAGAAAAAATTGCAAAGGAATCCAAATCAAACCCGAAAAGGTTCTTTCAATACGTTCGAAGTAAGAAAAACGTCAAAACAAGTTTGGACCACCTGAAAGATAAAATTAATATCTTGGTAAATGATAATAAGAGTATGGCGTTCGTATCAATGATCTTTAATGCGGTATTTATTAAAGAAGACGAAACTCCATTACCAAACCAGAAAACATGTATGCAGGCTCGAAAGGGATAGACTGGTAATAGGAGAGATAACAGTAGACAAAATATCAAAAGTATTTGTCTGAACTTGACCCAGCAAAATCCGTGGGGGGGGAAACGAAATCTCGCCGCGACTACTTCGCGAATGTCACAGTCAACTTTCGCTCCCTTTAAAGATTATTTTCAATAAATCGCTAAGTGAAAAAATGTTCCTAGTATGGGGAAATTAGCTAATGTTACACCGATATTCAAGAAAGGGAGTAAGAGCCTCGCAAGTAATTATCCCCCAATTAGTCTAACGTCCGTGATTGTTAAACTATTTGAGAAAATATTGCGGGAAAAAATAGTGTCTTTTCTCGATGAAATAACTCTATACTAAACTCCCAGCATGGATTTCGAAATAAGAGATCCTGCTTAACAAACCTACTCGATTTTTTTAATGTCATTTATTCAACTGGACGCTAAAATTCCTTTCGGATGTAATATACCTGATTTTCAGAAAGCCTTCGATACAGTCCACATAAGCGACTGTTGACCAAGCTAAGGGCACATGGCATAGGAGAGCATTATGTTCATGGATTGGCGATTGGCTTTCAAATCGTAAACAACGGGTAGTAATAAATGGTGAGGCATCTGATTGGTTAGATGTCATAGTGGGGTGCCTCAGGGCTCGGTCTTGGGGTCCTACTCTTTTTCTGATATATATCACGATCTGGACTGCGGACTTGTATCTAAAATATAAAAATTTTGCAGATGACACCAAATTGGGCGGTAAACCCATATACTAGAGAAACCCTGCGAACTCATACAAAAGTGATCTCGACAAACTATCAGATTGGAGTGATAAATGGCTTTTAAAATTCAATTCCGATAAATGTAAAGTAATGCATATAGGCAACGATAACCCTCAATATAACTATCAATCCCAAATAAAATCGTTAACTGAAGTACAGCAGGAAAGGATTTGGGTGTCATCAGTAATGATCTGAAAACCCAGTTCGCATTGCCTAGCTGCCATAAAAAGGCAATATGATGTTGGGCTTTATTAAACGTAACTTTGAACATAAACTCCGAAAGTAATTTACACAATTTTACACGTCCCTTGGTTAGGCCGCACTTGGAATATGCCGTTCAATTCTTGGTCGCCCTGTTTCGTAAAAAATCAAGCCAAATTGGGAAACAGTGCAAAGAAGAGCAGCCAACAAATTCCATCTCTGGGGAAAATTCATCTTATGAGAGAGACTGCGGAAACTTAATATGTTTTCCTTAAAATATCGTAGAATCCGTGGGGACTTGATAGAAACCTTTAAGATCCTAAAAGGTTTTGATGTCATTAATCAAGAGGACTTATTCGAGCTTTCAACTCAGTGACAACAAGAAATAATGGTTTAAAACTAAACGGTCAACGTTGCATCACCGATCTCCGTAAAAATTATTTCATGTTAAGATCGTTGATCGATGGAACCCCTTACCACAAATGTTGTCGGAGCCAACACAATAACTACTTCAAAAAAAGACTTTTACGCGCACTGTAAAGTAAAAGGGTATTGATATGCGAATTCGTATCTATCCCCCGTATCGATTATTGTAGTGGTAGTGGTAGTTGTAGTTAGTATTTTTCTATCCTATCATTCTGCACTATGAAAATTCCATGTTTCCTATCCTCTTTAGGGACATGGTATCATTTTCCAACTGTTTTCTTACAAGTATTTTATAGTTAGTAGTATGTAGTTTCAGCAGATACCCTCGCTAATTTGGGCCATAGGTCTCCTGGTGTCTGTTATTTTCCCATTTAATCCTATGTAATCCTCCTCCTCCTTCTCCTCTCCTTTCCCTTT
>JACEEZ010019673.1:7500-12500 GCA_016584305.1 Chionoecetes opilio
AACCCGCAGGGGAGGCGTGGCGTCACTTAACCCTTACGACCCTTTACCCTTAGGTCTATTTTAGCTCACAGGACGTCCAGGTGGCGGCGTCTGGTGTCCCGACCTCTGTTAACCTGGCATGCACATGGTGTGTTATACGATTAAGCCAAGGACAAAATGGTTAACTAGATGAAGTGGATAAAAGTTGGCTTTGGAGATGAAAAGAGGGCGCTTGAGACCCCTCCACCCCTCCCTCCACCTCTTGCCTCCACCTCCACCTCTTGCCTCCATACCTCCCTCCCTCCTCCACCTCTTGGGCAAGGGAGGGAGGAGGGAGTGGAAGGAGAGAGATGTGGGAAGGTGAGCAAAGATGGGGGTGGAGGAGAGGAGTTTTTTTTACCATCCCTACCTCCTTCCCTCCCTCCCTCCTCCTCCTCCTCCTCCTCCTCCTCCTCCTTCGTCCCTTCTCTCGTCTTTTGCAATCCTCATTTCTATTTGGTCGAGAGAGAGAGAGAGAGAGAGAGAGAGAGAGAGAGAGAGAGAGAGAGAGAGAGGAGAGAGAGAAGAGAGAAAAGAGAGAGAGAGAGAGAGAGAGAGAGAGAGAGAGAGGAGAGACAGACAGAGACAGACAGACAGACAGACAGACAGACAGACAGAGAGAGAGAGAGAGAGAGAGAGAGAGAGAGAGAGAGAGAGAGAGAGAGAGAGAGGAGAGAGAGAGAGAGAGAGAGAATCTAGGCGTTGTCACTTAAACAGAAAAATAGGACGATAAAAACCCTAAACAACAACTCAACTATTAAATTTTAGAAACACCTGCATAAAAAAAAAAAAAAAAAACTTATAATTTAGGAAAAAGAAATTTCATTTTTACAAAATTTTAAAAAAACAAATTTAAAAAAAAATAAAAAGAAAAAAAAAGAGAAAAGGTGGAAAGAAAAAATGGGAAAAGAGGGGAGGTGGAGAAGGGGGAGGAGGGGAGAGGGAAGGAGGAGGAAAAGGGGGGAGGAGATGTAATCAATGGGAGGAAAGGGAGAGGAAAGGGGAGGGGAGGGAAGGGGGGAAAAAGGGAGAGGAGAGGGGAAGAGGGGGAAGGAGGGGGAGGGAAAAAGAAAGGGAAAGAAAGAAGAGAGAGAGAGAGGAGAGAGAGAAAAGGAAGAGAGAGAGAGAGAGAGGGGAGAAGAGAGAGAGAAGGAAAGGAAGAGAGAGGAAGAAAGAGAGGAAGAGAAAGAGAAGGGGGAAACCAGGAGAGAAGACCCCAGAAAAAAAGAGAAAAAAAAAGAAAAAGAAGAGCGAGAGAGAGAGAAGAGGAGAGAGAGGAGAGAGAGAGAGAGGAGAGAAGGAAAGAAGAAAAGGAGGAAGAGTAGAAGAAAAGAGAGAGAGAGAGAGAGGAGAGAGAGAAAGGGGAGGGAAGAGGAGAGAGAGAGAGGTACGTGAGTTTGAAGAAAAGGGGAAAGAGGGGGAGAGGGGTTTCAAGGTAAAGCAAGGGAGGAAAGGATACACTAGGCAACAAACAAAGGCAAAGAGAAAGGACTTGATAACATACGTGTCTAGAAAAGAAGAAAGAAAAAAGACAGACCATGAGAAAAAAAAATCGAAATAAAAGAATTGGAATAAAACAGAAGAAAAAGAAACAAAAGAAGAGTTAAAGGGAAAAAATAAAAGAGGGAGCGACAAGAGCAAAGTTACAAGTTATAGGATAGGTGAAAGAAGGGGAGAAGAGGGGACGTGATGGGTGGGAAAGATAGAGTAAAAGAAGGGGACATGAAAGGGGAGAGGGATACAGATGACATGGAAGAGGAAGAGAAGGGAAAGGAGGGGAAAAGAGAGAAGGGGAGTGAGGGGAGAGGGATATAGATGATAGCATGGAAGAGGAAGAGAGGGGAAATAAGGGGAAAAGAGAATGGGTGAGAGTGAGAGAGAAGAGGAGAGGAAAAAGGAGAAAAGGGAAATGGGGGAGAGGAGAGGAGAGGGGTAAGATGATGCATGGGAAAAGGGAAAAGGGGAAAAGGGGAAAAGGGGAAGGAAAGGGGGGGAGGGAGAAGGAGAGGAAAATAGATGATAGCATGGAAGAGAAGAGAAGGGGAAAAGAGAATAGATTTGAGTGAGAGAAGGAGTGAGGGGAAAAGAGAATGGAATGGGGAGAGAAGGGAAAAAGGAAAATAGAAACAGCGGAGAGAAGGGAAAAGGGATGGGGTGATGACGAAGAAGGGAGTGAGGGGAGAGAGCGGTCTGAGGGGAACACACAAGCTTACCTGGGGTTAAGGTTGCTTGGGCGGCTCTGCTGTGTTTACCTGCGTTCCCCTCGCCCGAGCCTGTTTGTTGTGGCATTCAGGTAATCTCAAGGGCAAACACGCCCCCCTCCTATCTCTCTCTCACTCTCTCTCTCTCTCTCTCTCATCTCCTCTCTCTCTCTCTCCTCTCTCTCTCTCTCTCTCTCTCTCTTCTCTCTCTCTTCTCTCTCTCTCTGATTTTTTTTCTCTCTTCTCTCTCATCTCTCTCTCTCTCTCTCTTCTCTCTCTCTCTCTCTCTCTCTCTACTCTCTTTCTCTCTCTCTCTCTCTGTCACTCTCTTTTTTTCTTCTCTCTCTCTCTCTCTCTCTCTCTCTCTCTCTCTCTCTCTCTCTCTCTCTCACTCACTTTTTTCTTCTCTCTCTCTGTCACTCACTTCTTTTCTTCTCCTCTCTCTTCTCTCTCCTTCTCTCTCTCTCTCTCTCTCTCTCTCTCTCTCTCTCTCTCTCTCTCTCTCTCTCTCTCGTCTCTCTCTCTCTCCTCTCTCTCTCTCTCTTCTCTCCTTGTCACTCACACTTTTCTTTCTCTCTCTGTCACTCACTTCTTTTCTCTCTCTCTCTCTCTCTCTCTCTCTCTCTCTCTCTCTCTCCCTCTCTCTATCTCTCTCTCTCTCTCTCTCTCTCTCTCTCGCTCTCTCTCTCTCTCTCTCTCCACCCCTATCATGCTATTATATACCTGTATGCATTTTTAATAGTCTACCTATCATAGAAAAACGAATAACAACAACTACAACAATACTAATGATGATAATAACAATAATGATTATAACGATAACAGCAATAATAATATCAATAATAATAAAAAACACGCATATTTCTAACATCAAAACCGTCTTACACATGATAATAATTCCTGATACAAAACACTCCCTTTAGTCTGCCTCCTCCTCCTCCCTCCTCCTCCTCCTCAGATTTCACGAAGATCAGCAGGGTACTAAGCGAAGTTGATTGGATTGACCTACTAAACGGTAATAACGCCGAAAACATGTGTAATTTATTCACAAATAAACTCCAATCGGTGGTTGAAAAAACATGTTCCCATGATAAGGAAACGTCTAAATAACATAAACAAACCCAGTTGGATGACTAATGAGATTCAACAAATCATTGGCAGTAAGCGACGAGCGTATAAAGTTTACAAGCGATCAAATGCGGACTGCGATTCTAGAGAATACAATGACGTAAAACGTCGTTGCAAAGGAGTAATAAAGACTAAAAAGCGCGAGTATGAAGAAAAAATTGCAAAGGAATCCAAATCAAACCCGAAAAGGTTCTTTCAATACGTTCGAAGTAAGAAAAACGTCAAAACAAGTATTGGGGCACTGAAAGATGATAATTATATCTTGGTAAATGATAATAAGAGTATGGCGTTCGTACTAAATGATTACTTTAATGCGGTATTTATTAAAGAAGACGAAGCTCCATTACCAGAACCAGTAAACATGTTATGCGGGACTCGAAAGTGATAGATTGGAAAATAGTGAGAGATAACAATGTAGACGAAGTATCACAGTATTTGCAGAATAACTTGATCCAGCAAAAATCCATGGGGTGGACGAAAATTTCGCCGCGATTATTCGCGAATAGGTCACAAGTCAATTTCGCTTCCACTAAAGATTATCTCAAAAATGCTAATGGGAAAAAATGTTCCTATATGTGGAAATAGCTCAATGTTAAACCGCGATATTCAAGAAAGGTAGTAGAGTCCTCAACAATACTTATCGCCAATTAGTCTAACGTCTGTGATTGTTAAAACTTTGGAGAAAAATATTGCGTGGATAAAATAGTGTCTTCCGATGTAAAATAACACTAATTACAACTCGCAGCATGGCTTTCGAAATAGAGATCTGGCTAAATAGTAAATAAAGTAATAAATGGCGAAACATCTGATTGGTTAGATGTTATCTAGTGGGGTGTCCTCAGGGCTCGGTCTTGGGCCCCACTCTTTTTCTGATATATATCAACGATCTGGACTGCGGACTTGTACTAAAATATAGAAATTTGCAGATGACACCAATTAGGCGGTAAAGCATATACTAGAGAAAACTGCGAAACTCATACAAAGTGATCTCGACAAACTATCAGACTGGAGTGATAAATGGCTATTAAAATTCAGTTCCGATATATGTAAAGTAATGCATATAGGCAACGATAACCTCAAATATAACTATCAAATGCAAAATAAATCGTTAATCTGAAGTACAGCAGGAAAAGGATTTAGGTGTCATCATCAGTAATGATCTGAAAACCAGTCCGCATTGCCTAGCTGCCAGTAAAAAGGCAAATATGATGTTGGGCTTTATTAAACGCAACTTTGAACACAAAACTCCCAAAGTAATGACACAATTATACACGTCCTTGGTTAGGCCGCACTTGGAATATGCCGTTCAATTCTGGTCGCCCTGTTTCGTAAAAGACCAAGCAAAATTGGAATCAGTGCAAAGAAGAGCAACCAAAACAAATTCCATCTCTGCGAAAAATTTATCTTATGAAGAGAGACTGCGGAAACTTAATATGTTTTCCTTAAAGGATCGTAGAATCCGTGGGGACTTGATAGAAGCCTTTAAGATCCTAAAAGGATTTGGTGTCATTAATCAAGAGAACCTATTCGAGCTTTCAACTCAAGTGACAACAAGAAATAATGGTTTAAAACTAAACGGTCAACGTTGCATCACTGATCTCCGTAAAAATTATTTCAATTTGAGAGTCGTTGATCGATGGAACAAGTTACCAG
>JACEEZ010019673.1:26948-29448 GCA_016584305.1 Chionoecetes opilio
GAGGGGAAGGGGAAGGGGGATGGGAGGGAGGGGGATCAACGCAAGCTTCAGTCACTGTGGTACGAACAGACTTTACATGCGCGAGACAGATAAGTAACTCTATTAGTCTGGGATTTCAAGGTAACACGGTATCATTACGCCCCAAGAAGTGTTTTAATATATGGTATCTAGTTAGTTATGTTATATATAGGTGACTCATTAGTGTATAAAGGACTGATAGGTGAGCGGGGGTGCAGGTAAAGGTATGGTACTTTGGAGATCCGGAACTGACTCACTGTGACGTAAGGCAAGATGATGCCAGATAGCCGAGAATATGAACTTTTATATCACAAACTCTAGCACTTGTATTCCCTTACTTAGTTGACACCGTTATCGTATTTTTTTAAGGTAACATGTAGAGTCGTGATAGATAACAAAATGCTACGAGGAATGGTGACAAAATTATCGTATTATGTTAACGTCTGCATCACCTGTACGTATTGCATCCTTCACTCCTCCTCCCCACCTCCTCCTTACCCTCCCTTCCGCCTCCTCCTCCCACTTCCGGTGTCCACCTAGCCATGTTGCCAAATGCACCTCCTTATATATTTTTTTTCTCTCTCTCTCTCTCTCTCTCTCTCTCTCTCTCTCTCTCTCTCTCTCTCTCTCTCTCTCTCTCTCTCTCTCTCTCTCTCTGTATACTGTAATGTATTTTGACGACCTGAAGTAATACGGAAGGAGTTGATACTGGTCGAGGAAAAGGAGGAGGAGGAGGAGGAGGAGGGAGGGGGGAGAGGAGGAAGGAGAAACTCAGTGCTGGTGAGGGAGGGAGAGAATGGGGGAAAGTTCATGTCCCTCCCCATTGCCCAACACCACCACCACCACCACCACACCACCACAACCACCACCACCACCACCACAACCATTGACTTACTAATACTATGATAACTACTACCACCATTATTCCCATTACCATTACACTGACTATCACTACTACTATCATTATTTCCACCACCACCATCACCACCATAACTATCACTCACTATCACCATCACCACCACCATCACCACCACCATCACCATCATCACCATCACCACCACCACCACCATCACCATCACCATCACACCACCATCACCACCACCACCACCACCATCACCACCTCACCCCCCATACCACCCCACCCCCCACCCCATCACCCAAACACCACACCACCCCACCATCACCACTCACCACCACCACCACCATCCCCCCATCACCATCACCACCGCCACCACCACCACATCACCACCACCACCCCCCCCCCACCACACCAAACCCCAAACAACACCACACCCCCATCACCACCACCTCACCCCCATCACCCTCACCACACCACCACCTCCCACACCAACAACCCCCCACCATCACCACCCCCCACCCCCCATCCCATCCCATCACCCCCACCATAACTATCACCCCCACACACCACAAAAACCACCCCCACACACACACACCCCACACACCAGGCGGCCCTTAAATTTCTTCTTTCCCTAATTGGGGTTATCAAGAGGAAAAGGGCAAAGAAAGGGGAAGGAAGGGGAGGGAGAGGAAGGAAGGGAAGGAAGGGGAGGGAGAGGAAGGAAGGGAAGGAAGAGGGGAGGGAGAGGAAGGAAAGGGGAAGAAGAGGGAGAAAGAAGGAAGGGGAGTGAAGGGGAAATACACATAGGTGTGACGAAATGATAAATAATTACCGAGAAGGAACAACATTACGATAACGATAATAATAATAATAAATAATAATAATAATAATAATAATAATAATAATAATAATAATAATAATGGCAGCGTCTATACTAAGTCTTCTTGTTTTACTTCATTTCATTTTACTTATTCTTTTCCTTCTCAAATTTTAACGTCTTTTTCTATTCCCCTTTTAACCACCCAAATTTTCCCCCTCCCCCCTCCTCCTCCTCCTCCCCCCTCCCCTCCCCCCTCCTCCCCCCCTCCTCCTCTCCTCCTCCTCCTCCTCCTCCTCCTCCTCGCAGCATCTCTGTACAAACGTCAGCAGTCTAGATAATATGCAAACTTCCCTGACTCCAATTTGTCTTAACTTTGTCCATTTGTCCGTCAGTTTCCTGCGGCCTTTTCCCCCCCTCCTCCTCCTTCCCCTCCCCTTTCCTCCTCCTCCTCCTCCCTCCTCCTCCCCTTCCCTCCTCCTCCCCCCCCTCCTCTCCTCCCTTTCCCCCCCTCCTCCTTCACCTCTCTTTCCTCCTCCGCCACTCAATTTCTTGCTTCTACCTACCTCTTATGGGGGGGAAGGGACGAGAAGGATGGAATACACACACTCTCTCTCTCTCTCTCTCTCTCTCTCTCTCTCTCTCTCTCTCTCCCCGCCACCTGTATCACCCTCCCGCCTTCCCATCAATCTTCATTCTCCCTCTTTCCTCCTATCCTTCTCCTCCTTGTTCTATTTTTTTCTAGCAATAAGGGGTAGTTGCCTTTTTTGTGTTCCCTTCCTCTTTCCTTTTCCCACTTTGCTCTT
>JACEEZ010019673.1:36948-41948 GCA_016584305.1 Chionoecetes opilio
CGAAGAAAAGAGAAATAAAGAGAGAAAGTAATAATGAAAAGTAATAAAATATGTATAAATAAATAAAAAGGATACGATAAGTAATGAAAATATGAACTGACAGTGAAATTATAAAACTTAGCAGTGAAAAAAATGTAAAGGGAGGCCAAGAAAAGTGAAATAAATGGAGAAAATAAATGATAAGTAATGAAAATATGAACTGACAGTGAAATTATAAAACTTAGCAGTGAAAAAAATGTAAAAGGAGGCCAAGAAAAGATAAACAAACAGAGAATAAATAACGGTGAGTAATAAAAACAATTGAAATAACAAAATCTAACTTTAACTGTGAAAAAAATGTTGAAAAGGGAGACGAAGAAAATAAAGAAATGGAGAAAATTAACGATAACTAATAAAAAATATATATATAAATAACAGTGAAATAATAAAAATTCAACAGTGAAAAAAAAAGAAATGAAAAGCAAACACATTAAGGAGCGTAGTAAAATACACATAGTTTGTATCATTATTAGTTCACATTCTTTATCATCAATGGAATGTTTGTGATGCTATAGTTGTGGTTAGTTAAGGTCTGGTGGCATGTTTAGTGTCTGGATGTGTTACAGTGGTGATTGTTGTGGTGGTGGTGGTAGTCGTAGCAGTGGTGTTAGTAGTAGTAGTAGTAGTAGTAGTAGTAGTAGTAGTAGTAGTAGTAGTAGTAGTAGTAGTAGTAGGCAGCAGTAGTAGTAGTAGTAGTAGTAGTAGTAAAGGTGGTAGTAGTAGAAGTAGTGGTAGTAGTAGTAGTAGTAGTAGTAGTAGTAGTAGTAGTAGAAGTAGTGGTAGTAGTAGTAGTAGTAGTAGTAGGTAGTAGTAGCAGTAGTAGTAGTAGTAGTAGTAGTAGTAGTAGTAGTAGTAGTAGTAGTAGTAGTAGTATACTTGTGGTGATGATTGTTAAAATAATGGAAGTAAGGATTGCATTCAAGACAAAAGTAATTAACAGAAGAAGTGTTGATGATGATGATGATGATGATGATGATGATGATGATGATGATGATAATGATGGTGATGATGGTGGTGATGATGATGGTGGTGTACAGTTCTTATTACAGAGAGAACAGTTGTATTTGGAAGAGCAGAGAAGAGAGAGCAAGGAGGAGGAAGAGCTGCGGGGACGGAGGTGAAGGATGGAGGTAAGAGGGAGGGAGGGGAGAGACAGGAAGCTGTAACAAGTGGCGGCGTCCCTCTACCTCCTCCCCTCCTTCTCACCCCCCCCTTTACCCTCACCGGAACCAAGCGGGCAGGTCCTTCAACCCCCCCACCTTCCCCTCACCTCCTACCTTCCCCTCTCTTCCTTTTCCTTCTTCTCCCTCCTTTCCGTTTCCCCTCACTTTAGAGGAGGATAAAAGAAAAACAAATGAGAATTACCCTTTCGTCCTCTTCTTTATTAAGAGAGAGAGAGAGAGAGAGAGAGAGAGAGAGAGAGAGAGAGAGAGAGAGAGAGAGAGAGAGAGAGAGAGAGAGAGAGGAGAGAGAGAGAGAGGAGAGAACAGAGAGAGGAGAGAGAGAGAGAGAGAGAGAGAGAGAGGGAGAGAGAGAAGAGAGAGAGAGAGAGAGAGAGAGAGAGAAGAGAGGAGAAGAGAGAAAGACGGAGAGAGACGGAGAGAGAGAGGAGAGAGAGAGAGAGAGAGAGGAGATGGAGAGAGAGAGTGAGAGATAGAGAGAGAGGAGATCGAAAGTACTAGGAGAAAATCGAGGAGAGAGGAAACGAAGAAGTGATGTGACAATAGAAGAAGAAGTATGCAGAAGAGGAAGAGAAGGGAAAGAAACAATGTAAAGAAAAGGAAAGAAAGAGAGGGAAGGAGACAGAAAGAGAAGAGGAGGAGAAAGAAGACAAGTAAAAGGAAGAAGAGAGGAAGAAGAAAGTAGGGATTGGAGAGAGAGAGAGAGAGAGAGAGAGGAGAGGAGAGAGAGAGAGAGGAGAGGAGAGAGAGCGAGAGAGAGAAGAGAGGAGAGAGAGAGAGAGAGAGAGAGAGAAAGAGAGAGTGAGAGATAGAGCGAGAGAGAGAGAGAGAGAGAGGAAGAACAGGTCATCCGGGAGGGCGAGGAGAGAAGGGGAGAACATCCTCCTTTCACCGGTAGTCACATCCTCCCACCCTAAGGTACTCTCTCTCTCTCTCTCTCTCTCTCTCTCTCTCTCTCTCTCTCTCTCTCTCTCTCTCTCTCTCTCCTATCTTTCCCTCCTATCTGTCCACCTCCCTCTTGTTCTTCCTGTCTCCGGTACACACACACCCTTTCCCCCCTCCCCCCTCCCCCCCCTTTCCCCTCTCCCCCCTCTCACCCTCTATTACAGTGAGGTCACCTGGGCCACATGCACCTACTGTCACCTCCCGTCTGTTGCATAAAGGGGGGCGGGGGGGGCGGGGCGGGGGGGGGGGGCGGGGCGGGGCGGAAGAGAGAGAGAGAGGGAGAGAGAGAGAGAGAGATAAAGGTAAAGAGATCATTTCGGTGCAGGAAGTGAAAAGGATAATTCGAGGTCAGAGAAAGTAGAGAAAATTTATTTGATGCAATTAAAGAAGAAAAAAGAGGGAATTTACCCTTGAATATGTAATAAGGGATAAAAATATGAGTTGTTTACTGATGCAGAGAAATGTGTGTTTGAAAATAATAGGGAATGATACGGTTTGGGTGCAGAAAAGATGTTTATAAATAGTTCATACGAGGAAAATACATAACTAGAAAATTTTAAATAGCAAGTTATTTTTTTTTTTTACATCAGAAAGGACTGGCCAAGGACAAAGAAAAGAGGTAACAATTTTGGAAATTCTTATCCAGTTGAATAATATGCAGCAAAAAAAAAAACCGGAATTACAATATAAAACATAAACATAAAAATAAGAAGCTACAAAGGCCGCGAGACCTACACGAGGTATTCCTGTTACTTAATACTACTACAACCCCACCTTATTCCCATGCTGAAACTTTCCAGCCTCCGTTGAAAGTTTCCCTAACAATATGGTAACTGGGGGTTTTTAGGGCCCGTGAAGCAAACACACCCCGGGGACGGGGGGTATTTAAGGGCCAGTTACTAAGGCTATTCTAAGGGCCCGATTCTATAATACAACACACGATGCTTTTTTTTAGAAATGTATAGATGGTTGCAATTCTTAACCCTATGTACTATATGCACTTTGGTATTATGTGCTCTAATGTACTCATGCCTTTATTATGTACTTTTTGCTCTATTACTTAACCCCTTGAGGCCCAGAACGTAATTTTCATTGTAATATAACCCCCATTCGACGATTTTAATGAACCTAAGCAATATTATATAGATATGACCTGTTTAATATCCTTGTCCATTAGCTAATTTGGTATATTTAGTTATTTTTTCGTAGTTTTATGGCTAATAATTTATGGCTAATTAGAGACGATTTCATATAGCAATGAAAAGATCTGGGCGAGAAGGGGTTAAATTAACTCTTTGTCTTATTGTTGTTGTTGTTTTCCTGTATGTCTCCGGGTGATATTGAAAATTATTATTATTATTATTATTATCATAGAGGTATATAGCTATTATCAATTATTTGCTTTAGTACTTCAGTTCATTCCCTCGTCCATATATTATGTTGTTGTTTTTGCTTGTATGCCTTCGGGTGAGAATAAAATTATTATTATTATTATTATTAAGGAAACTATCGATATTACGTGAAAAAAAAAAAGTTTATAATTCATGGCGATAAAGCTTCATGGATGACTTTAGAGAAAATCATACGACAATATATATATAATATGTAGAATAGTAGAAAAAAGTTATGTTTATGATAGGAATTTTGATATGAATTAAGTTTGAGTCAATTGGAATCTAGTATGACGGGAGTAACAACACATTATAAAGTAGTGATAAATTTAAGTAGATTTGAATAGATAGACAACACAGATAAAAACATAATCTACTTTACAACCTACTTTAAATACACTTTACGGCCATTCACTTATAACATCAAGGTCACTACAAAGAATAGCAAACACTTGAGTGGTACGTACACGCCACCCTCAGAAGACCACTTAAAACTCAAGGTCGTCCTAAAAAAAGTAACCACGCGGGGTAGCTGTCCTTGAGGCTTTGATAATACCTCGTCCTCGACCTCGTCCTCGACTCAAGGGCGACGTGACTGCCACCTCCTGTAGTAGTGGCAGCAGGAGGCCTTACCCACCCTTGCCCTTTACACTTTTTGCCTCTTTAGTTCTTGATTATTCCTTTATTCCATCTCTCCCTTCCCTCCTCTCTCCTCTCTTACCCTCTTCTAACCTCCACCCATCCTCCTTCTTCTCCTCCTCCTCCTCCTCTTCCTCCTCCACCGTCTCAATTTTGTCGTCCATACTTTCTTAATTTAGATCACCAGAGAGAAATAAATTCGCTCTCCTGTTATCATTTGAGCATTTTATTCCTTAACCTGTCCACTTACACCCATATCTCTAGCTTTTCACGCCCACCGCCCTTGCACACGCCTCCCGCACACCCATAACACACGCCCACACTAACTATCTGTCCCGCCCACACCCATTCACCTCTAGGTTTTGCATTTAACTTCAACTTCATGTTTTTTTTTATTTGTTTCCACTCTGAATGAAGCTTTGTTTTTATTCTTTTTTATTTTCTTTTTCTTTATCTTCATCTCATATTATGGTCTCATACATAAAGAAAGAACAAATATAGTTATGGAATAGGTGAAATATTTACTTTGTCTTCCGTAGAGTTTTACAATAGCAATAACAACAACAACAATAATGATAAGAATAATAATGATAACAGTGATAATGCTAATGATGGTAATAATAAAAGTAATATAAATAACAATAATAATGATAATAATAATAATAAGAGGAACCTTAAACTTTACCCTTTACAAAAACATCTGAATTTAGTACGACTTAGCATCCTCCTCCTCCTCCTCCTCCTCCTCCTCCTCCTCCTACTACTACTACTCCTCTTCCTCCTCCTCCTTCCCCTCTCCCTCCTC
>JACEEZ010019674.1:0-12500 GCA_016584305.1 Chionoecetes opilio
GGTGGGGGGGCCCCCGGGGGGGGAATTCCCCGCCGTGTGCCCTCAGCGCATCGTTGCCAAACCAAAAAGGGCGGGCGGGGGGGGAAAGGGCGGGAATGGATATGCGAGGAGAGAGAATGAAAGTCTGAAACTTCAACCTTATTGGTAGAATTTTCTAATGCAGGTACACGACATTGTTTTCTTGTATACACCCAAAATGTGAGTTTAGGTACTATAATTGATCACATACCCTGCAAACAGTCCACATCTACTCGAGATTCAGGGGAAGGATGAAATTTGCTCGCTTATGTGCCGCCCTTTAGGGGGTGTGGCCGCCTCGGGAAAGGTCACAGCAATGACAATCTCAGGCAGGTGCGGGTCGGGCAAGACGAGGCAGACCAGACAAAACTGTCATAATATTCACAAAAACAGAGATGATGTAAGAAATGATGAACGACATTCCAAGCGACACTTGATAAGCAGAAGTGTTATTATGTCAGGCGTTAAAAGCAGGCCTGGAGAGTATAATGTGTGTTCCGGAGGCTGGACAATAAAAAAACCCATCAATAAGGTTTCTTTAGTTTCCAACACTCATCCATTTCTGCCCATCATGGCCGACGTGGCGGTGGTCTGTGCCTCTCATGGGGTTCAGACCACTGAACTCGCCGCCTTGATCTATAGAAAAGAGAAAATTGCTCGAGTCTACGGTTGTCATTGTTTTTGTGACCAGTGACGCTGAAGAGCCTGGTCCCCGTCCTCCTGGCACGGGAAAACGGGGTGATACGCGAGCACACCGGTGACGTGCACGCGACGAGTTTACGTTACAGAGAAGACATATGCTGTCAACCTAAGTATACTAATACTGGAGTCTAGTAATTGTCTTACGATCTTCAGTGTTTTTATATTTCTTTTGTGATGAACACTAATCGAGCTCTTCTTTTCTTAAATTTGTCTCACATTTCTTGAACAACTTATCTCACACACACACCCCACACACACAACACACACACACACAACACACACACACACACACACACACACACACACAAAACACACACCACACACACACACACACACACGCGCGCACACACACACACACACACACACACACAACACACACGCACACACACACACACCCCAAACACACACACTGTACACACTTCTATAAATGAAGTCATTGAAATTATGGTGAATTTTTTTTTATCATTATCAATGTTATCATCACTACAGGGTGTCCTAAAAGTCACTATATACTTTTAATAAATACATAAAAAATACACAAGAACTGAGTTTATTCATATTTTTAGCATCAACAAAGGAGTCATTGCAGTTTTTACTTGCAATACTTGCCATCACGTTCCACCGCCTTGAAGACTAGCTGTATACCACCTCCACATGAGCACCTCCATTTTTGACAACCTTCAGTCACTTTCGGACGCAGGCCTCTCCGACGTTTTGCAGCATCTCTTCCCCGACCCTCGCTGCAGGCCGTGCGGATTCTTTCCTCAAGCTGTGACAGGTCACGGGGCTTAGTGGCATACACCTTGCTTTTGAAATAGCCCCACAGAAAAAAGTCACAAGGTGTGAGGTCGGGGGAGCGGGGACCCCTTTCGAGGGGAATCCTTGAGATTTTTTGTGGGGCTATTTCAAAAGCGGGGTGTAGCCACTAAGCCCCGTGCCCTGTCACAGCTTGAGGAAAGAATCCGCAGGGCTCAGCGAGGTGGGGGGAAGAGAGCTAAAAAAACGTCGGGAGGCCTGCGTCCGAAGGTGGCTAAAGGGTTTTTAAAAGGGGAGGTGCTCATGTGGAGGTGGATACAGCTAGTCTTCAAGGGGGTGGAACGTGATGAAAGTATTGCAAGTAAAACTGCAAGACTCTTTTGTTGTTTGCTAAAAATATGAAAAACTCAGTTTCTTGGTTTTTTTTATGAATTTTTAAAAGTTTATAGTGACTTTTTGGGACACCCTGTATTACTGATCCTTTTATTATATATTGTTACTTTTTTTTGGGCAAAAACCAATAATATTATGAAAAATGAAATGATAATAAAACTAAAAAAAATTTGATAAAAACTTGGCGTTACCATGACAAATAAGGTCAACTTTTCCTCGAGTTTCCCAAACCAAAAGGAGACATGTGGTCACACCACCACGGGAATCAATACATTTTTTTCGCGGTCATGTAAACAAATTTTGAACCCCCTCACGGGCAGGGCATGTAGTACGGTACGGACGGTAATATTTTTCGTAATTCGTCCCTCAGATAAATACATACCGTAACCCCTTAACGACCTGCTTTTTTTTTATGTACCGTATGGTACGATTATTTTTTCCCACCGTAATTTCGAAAATTTTTTCGTCCCAAAAAAAAAATTTTGACTTCAGAAAAAAAATCAATAATTGAAAAAATTTACCAAAATTTTCCCTTTGGGGTTTAAATACACATATTTTTGCGGGTAGTACATACAACAAAGTAATTTCTACCCCATTTTCTCTATATACATTTCATAATTACACCCTATACCAAAAGATTACAAATCTTTAAAAAATATATATATATATAAAATATATATATATATATATATATTATATTATAAAATATTTTATATATATATATATAAAATATATATATAATATATATATAAATATATATATATTAATATATATAATTAATATTTAAAAAATATTAAATTTATTAAAATAAATATATATATAATATATATATATATATATATATTAAAATATTTTATTAATATAATAATATATAATAATTAATAAATATATTATATAATATATATATATATTATTTTATAATTATATTATATATATATATAAAACCTAATTTAGGGTTTATTGGGTTTATGTATTAATCGTAAAACCATGATGGCATAAAACAATATCTTCCTTCAACCCAAACCCTTTAAAAAATTTTTTGGGATTAGGAAACCCCAGAAATGTTTTTTCAACACTGGCCTGCGCACGGGCAGAGAAATACCCCATTTCAAGCATCTGAAACAAAAAAACAGACACGCACGCGACACGAAACAAACAGACACGCGCACCCACCCCCAAAAACAACAAACAAACAGACACGAAACGCACCCCAAAAACAAACAGAACCGCACGCACGCACACACAAAAAAAAAAACCAGACACCCACGGACTCAATCAAACAAACACACGAGCCACACACACAAACAAAAAAAAACACCACGCACACAAACACAAAAAAACAGACACGGCACACACACACCCAAAAAATACAAGCAAACAGCACGCACGCACACACAAACAAACAGACACCACGCACACAAACACAAAAAAAACAGACACGCGCACACACCACACACAAACATACAAACAAACGACACGCACGCACACACAAACAAACAGCACCACGCACACGCACACGACACAAAAAAAAAAAACCCAGACAGCAGGGACTCAAAAAAACAAACAACACGCAACACACCAAAAAAACAAAAAAACACGCACCCACACAAACAAAAACAAACAGACACGCCCGCCCAACAAAAAAAAAGACATGCACCCCAAACACAAACAAACAGTACGCACAAAAAACACAAACAAACAGACATGACGCCCCAAAAAGCCCGCACCAAACACAACAAACAGACCGCACGCACACACAGAAGGGACACGCACGCAAACACACACAAACAAACAAACAGACGCAACACAAACAACAGACACGCACACACGAAAAACAAAAGACACGCACGCACCCCAAACAAACAGACACGCCTTACAACAAACAAAAAAAAAAAGAACGCACTACACAAAAACCAACAAACAGACACGCAGTACACAAAAACACAAACAAACAGCACGCACATACCACAAACAAAAACAAACAGACACGAAACACACACACAAAAACCAAAAAACCCGGACACGCACATAACACAAACAAAACAAACAGCACGCACACACACCGCAAAAAACGGACACGCACACACCCAAAAAAACCAACAAACAGACACGCACGCACCCCCACAAACCAACAACAGAAAGCACGCAACACATAAAAACCAACAAAACAGACACGCAGACACACAAAACCCAACAAACAGACACCCCCACACTCAAACCCAACAAACAGACAGCAACACACACAAACCAAAAAAACAGACACGCACCAACACAAACCAACAAACAGACACGCCGCAAAAACCCATACAAACCAAAAAAACAGACACGCAACACACCCCCAAACCAACAAAACGAACCACGCAACAAAAACCCAACAAACAGACACGACCACACACAAACCAAACAAACAGACACGCAGCACACACAAACCAACAAACAGGCACGCAGACACAAAAAACCCCAAAACAGACACCACGACAACAAACCAACAAACAGACACGCACGCAACACACACAAACCAACAAACAGACACGCAAACACACAAAAACAACAAACAGACAGCACCCCACAAAAACCCAACAAACAGCCCGCACAACACAAAAACCAAAACAAAGACACGCACAAACACACAAAAAACCAACAAACGGGACAGCACATACACACAAACACAAACAAACAGACACGCACCAACACAAACCAACAACCGACACGCACATACACAAAACACAAACCCAAACAGACACGCAAAACAAACACAAAAAAACCGACACCCCAAAACCAAAAACCAAAAAACAGACACGCACACACACACAAACCAAAACACCACAAACCCACACACACAAACAAACAGACACGCACAAAACCACGCCAAAAAAACAGGACACGCAAAACAAAAACCATCAAACCAAAAAAACAACACCACCCACAAAAAAACAAACAGACAAACACACACACACACCCCCCAAACAAACAGACACCCACCACACACGCATCAAACCAAAAAAACAGACACGCACCACAAAACAAACAAAAAAAACAAGCAAGCCCCAAAACACAAACAAACAACCACACCACACAAACAAACAGACACGCATACACCCAAAAAAAACAAACCACAAACAAACAAACACGCCACAAACAAAAACAAACACACACAACACACCAACACACACCACACACATAAACCCCAACCACACACACAACACACAAAAAACGCAGCACACACACAAACAATAAACAACACGCACACACACACACAAGCAAAAAAACAGACACCCACACACACACACACAACAAACAAAACAACCGCACTACACACACACAGAAAAACACGAAACACACACAAACAAACAACAGCACACCACACACACACACACACACCGGGACAAATAGACACGCAACCACAAGCAAACAAACGCACGCACACACACCACAACAAAAAAACAGACACGCACAACACAAACAGAACGCACCACAACAACACGGGACACCACACACACACACAAAAAAAAACAAACAGACACGCACACAACACACACAACACACACACACACACACCAAAAAAACACACACACAACACACACACACACCACACAAAAAAAACGACACGAAACAAAACACACAAACAAACAAACAGATACCACACACACACACACAAACAGACACGCCAAAAACACACACACACACATAAAAAAAACAAACAGACAGGCACACACACAACAAAAACAAAAAAATAAACAGACACGCCGCACCCACACACACACACACAAACAAACAAAAACACGCACACACAATAACACAAAGACATGCACCACCACGCACACAAACAAACAAACAGACACGCACGCACACAACACAAACAAACATACACACACAACAAAACAAACAGAAACACACACACAAAAAAAACGGACACACACACCAAACCCCCAAAACAAAACAAAACCACACACAATCACAAACAAACGACACGCACACACACAAAACAACAACAAAACAAATAGCACCAACACAAAACAAACAAACAACACGCACACAACCAACACACAAAACAAAAAGGACACGCACGCCACAACACAAACAAAAAAAAAACAGACACCACGCAGGCAACACAAACAGACACGCACGCACGCACCCACAAAAAAAACAAACAAACAGACGCACGCACACACAAACAAACCACACACAACAAAACAGCACGCACAACAACACAAAAAAACAGACACGAACGCACACACACAAGAAAAAACAACACCACGCACGCAACAAAAACACAAAAGACACCCCACACACACAAACACAAACAAACAGACCCCCACACACACACACACACACACACACGGGGGGGTTAAGCAAGTGGGTATGTGAGTAATGGGGCCGACGCCCCACGCCACCTGACTTTTTCCCTTGCCCGACCGGGAGGTAGGAGGGAGGGATAATCCCCATTCCCGTTCACACCCAGCCGTCTCGGGCAGCTTGGCAAAAAATTTACCGGGCTAATGGGTACACGTGGGTTTAAATTAATGGGTCAAATTCGCCCTTTTCATTCCCCTATCCCCCCCCCATCCCCCCCGCCCAAGGGGCGGCGGCAGAGGGGGGGGGCCCATACTGCGGGGTACGAAAATGGTTCGAATAATACGGAAATAAAATCAAACTTTCGTACCGTACCAAATTGAAAAAAATATATCGAACCGTATTAAAAACCGTACTTTTAGCCCTTAAAAAAAAACCGTACGTACCGTAATTTCGTACCGTACCGTACCGTACTACTGCCCTGCTAAAGGGCATCCTCGTAAGCGAACAAGTTATCATGAAAAATGACTCGAGGCCCATTAACTTCCCATGACATTTGTCCCCCACCTTTCCGCTGGGTTGATTATAATTGGGGTTGTGAATAGAAAGTGTGGGGAAGGCCCGCAGGAACCTTTTGTCAGCTTTCCGTGTGGGGTGGTGGTTTCCCCCTTCCTGCCGTGATAAAACCGCAAAAAAAGCCCCTGGAACCCCCCCCCAAGACCAAAGGGGGAAGTAACGTGTGGTCCTTGGGACACATTTGAAAGCAAAGGACCTGTAAAGGCCCCTACACGTTATCAAGTGGGCACTAAATCTTTGAATGTATTTAGATACTAAATACTAAATACATGGGAAAAAATGATTTAAATACTAAAATTTTAAAATACATTTTAGAATGTATTTAAATACTAGGCAAAATACATAAATTTGTATTTAAATACATTTTTTAAATCTTTTTAAATACACACAAATTTTGATTGCCCGAAAACAAGGTTTCCTTAGGTTTTCCTTAGTTTTTTGCGTTTCCTTAAAAATTTTCCCTTCTCGGGGGCCTAAATTTCCTGAAAATAAAAAAATTTCCATCCCCTTTGGGAATCACTGGCTCACTGAACATTAGGGTTTCCCAGAAAAGGGGGCAGGTTTAGGGCCCAAATTAACTGTAAAAAAAGTATTTAATTTTATTTTATAGTTTTTTAAAACATAAAAGTTTTTAAAATTTACTGTTTTTAAATTTTAAAAAGGGCAAAAAAGTTTTATAAAACATTTCAAAACACAAATGTATTTAAATACGTTTTTAAATAAAAATGAATTTAAATTTACTGCCCAGCTCTGCAGTTAAAATAATTTTCACAAGTCAGCTATCCCCAAAATTAGACGGGGGTAAGCAACCTTTTGCATTTTTTGATAAAAAAACACCAATTTTTTACACAGAGGTAGACCAAAAATTAGAAAAATTTGGATTGGGAGCCATTGCCCAACTGCCCACTGGCGGCCCTGGCGGCATTTTTCCAAAAAAAGGCCGCCCGCAAACACCCCCAAAAAACAACGAAGTTAGATAAAGTTTTCTGCTGAAGGTTTTAGGGAAAGGTTTTTTGAAGTTTTGAATCAAGACAGCCGTAGCTCTTAGTACATTTTGGGAGATGCTGCTGAATTAATTAACATATTTAGGCTAATTTCAGATGAAATGGCGCAAGGAAACCCATGACAGGCATCAAATGCTGAAAATTTCCCTTTTGGAAAAGGCTAGATTTATTTAAATTTTGGAAAGTTTTTGACCTTCTTCCTTTTGTCAAAAAGCTATTCATGGACATGCCCCGCCAATTAAGTGCCCAATTTAAAAAAATTATTAACACAATATGCTAATTTCACGATAAAATTTATACAACAACAATAAAGAACCAAAAAGTGAAATTATGGTGGGTTGCTCTCATCAGATAAAACCTGGGGGAAATCAAATTTTTTATTCTGTGGGCAATGGACACTATACTTTTTAAATTTTCAGTTAATTTAACACATAAACTGCTAAATGCAATAGCGATAAGTTTACTGTTTTACAGTACCTTGGGGACTGTCTGGAACAGTTCGAATCTTATCTTAGTTTGGGGGTTCAGTTCTGAGGCACTCCCCGTCGCAAGACACGCGGTGTGCATTCCAAATGGGGCCTTCTTGCACTTGCACTTTTTGATGCAAACCCCCTTTTGGCATTTGCAGGAGACAAACTCCGGCAGACCTTGGATGCCTCGGGGGGGGCGTTTTCCCGAGAGGTTCGTACAGTCGCTGGGCTTTACCAACCCCAGTCGGTTTGGGGATGGAATGTTGGTGCAGGAACCCGGGCCCGACCCCAGGGCATGTCCCCCCTGGGATACTGCTCGCGGGGTGCGCTTTTAGGGCTGCACTTGGTCGTTGGGGTCGCGGACATTGTCTTCTTTACAAACAGTTGCGGGTGCCTTTTTCGATTCGGTTGCGGTGCTTGTTCTGTCGTTTTAAAGCGGATGACGAACCCCTCGATGGGGTGCATGGCATCTCATCAATATGATCCGGTGCAGTGGAGAGGGCAGTGAGTGTCGGGTCAGCTGGGTAGAGCTGTCCCCACTGCCCATGCTGTCCCCTTTTCCCTGTCCGGCGAAGCAGGAGACCGGTCGCGGGCCCTCAAAGCATGAAACTCAGTAGTGCCTGTGCTTTTTCCCGGGCCCAGACCCGCGCCCTCTCATGGGCTGCCAAGAAAAGGAAAGCCTTGCCCCTGCCGAAGGACACCCACACTTCGGCTTCCTCCTCCCGGGTGCGTGCCAGAGCCACTGCCAGGAAAACAAAATAGTGTCAACTGTGGGAGAGGGGTCTTCTTTTGCCATTGGAGCAGCGTGGGCGGCATGCAACATCATGCGGGGGTCGCTTTTCGTGGGTTCAAGGAGCCCCGGGTTGCAGTATCTAGGAGCGGTGGCTTTCTCAAGAATCAGCTCCCCTTCCGTGATGACCAGCTCTTGTCTGCAAGCGGTGAGTCGTGGGGGACGCCAGAGAGGAAGCTGAACAGCTTGCTTGTTCTTTTCACTCGAGGAAATGGCCCCGTCCCGGGACGTTGCACCCCCCCACCCCGTTTCTCACCCCCTTTTTCCGCGCTTGGTCTTGCTGTACCCCTTTAACGATTGTATTGTGCGGTCCCACACCCGGTCCCGTCCGTGGGTTGTGGGTTTTGGAAAATGTAGGGCACAAAGACCTGCGTGCATACTCGTTTAAGCTTTTTGCTGTAGCTGGCTTCAGCATCTGGGTGATGCCCCTCTATCTAGCACAATGCAGCTGGTTTGGGGGAACCTCGCTTTTGGGGTGACTGAGGGTTTCTAGACAAGCGAGAAGATCATTTGACACCCCGTGGAGCCACTGCCCCTCTGATAGTGCAGGGGGGGAGGTTGGTTTTCATGTTTGGGAAAAATTCCTTAGATTCCCATCCCGGTTTGGACCCGATATATAGCGAGAAAAGGTCCCCGTCATTTTGAGGGATTTAAACTGTCTTTCCTTACCCCCATTTTTTTTTTTTAACAGTCTGAACGAAGATTTTTAGCTTGTTTCTGTGGGGTCTTGTATGGGGGTTTGTTTCTCCACCGTGTTCTCTGACGAAGTTGCAAAAAGAGCGACCCATTCGTGTGCATGAGGGAGGCGTCTACAGCTCCAGGGGGCGCGATCTCCTTTGGGGTCGGTACCAGCAGATTTTACTTCCTCTTCAAAAGGATTCCCGAAGTCTTCCCTCACGTTGACCACGAGTACTCTTTCAGGAAAGCAGTCTGCACACTTGTGATGGGCATGGTGCCTGTGTCTTGGGTCTGTTCCCCCGGGCGTTTTTATCGGGAACTGTTCGATGAGGTGGCAACTCTGGCCCGCCCCCATCCACCCTCGTAGAGCGGGTTTTCAGTCAGGCCCCTGCACCTCCCCCTCCTTGATGGCAGCATTGTTTCTCGTGGGGCCCGATCGACGGGGTGGCGGAGAACGACCTGTTCGTCTTTGGGGGGAAGTTCCCCCTCGGAATTCCGGGGTATTTCAGGGTGTGTCTCGGCAGTTCCACCATGTCTCGCAGAGCCAGGAAACCAGCGCGCGTAGTTTGGGTGATCCAGGGCTGGAAACCCCACTGCTGTTCTCTCAGGGCACTCGTACATCGCAAAAAGAGCTTGGGGCAGAGAGCGCACGTACACCAGGACCGTCCCTCCAGTTGCAGGACAGTTGCCCAGTAGTCGAACGGGGGGAGATCCGCTTTTTTCTGGCCCAATCGTGAACTCCAGCTGTCTTTTGGGGCGTCCCCGTTGGCTAAGTAGTGGGGTGGCGGCTGCTGCAGGGTGAAGAGGGCTGGTGTCACTTTAGAGCCCTCCTGGGTTGACGACTGGGGCCCCCAGGAAGGAGGGCCGCTGCCCGGCACTGGTGATCTCTGCCTGAACCAGTGTTGCACCCCTCCGTCCCTTTCGCCAGTCACCAAGGGGTTTTAGTGCTGCCATTCGATAGAAGACCGCCGAAAAGGACGAAAAAAAACTTCTCTTCATAAACTCCGTGGCCCTTCCACTGGATTTGCTTTGCCAAAGCCCAAAAAAAAAAGGCTGTCGAAAAGTGAAACCCCTGGAGTCTGGCCAGGGTTGAGATGTTCCACTGCAATCCTGACCACAATGGGGTGCTTGATCATAGTACGGGTGGGGGCCTCCAGGAAGAGTGGGAGCAGTGCGGGGGGACGTGGCCCGACTGGCCCGATGGTAGTCCCACTGGCTTGGTGGTATGCAGCCCCTGAAGTGTTTCCATGGAAATTTCTTGTAGGGACTTGGTGGTTTTGCCCGAGAGCTCTCTTTCAGAGTTGCTGAGGCCATGTTGCTGTCGGAGTCACGCTGGTAGCCGGCACGGGGGTTTTTTCTTAAGCTGCCGGGGCGGAATGGAATCTGTATAGTGTGCGGCAAACGGTCAAAAAGTTTTTAGCTTTTCGTTCGGCCCTCCCAGGATGACGAGCTGCGGGCAAAGCCGGCCCAGGGGGCCCAGGGTATTCATGAGGGAAATAGAGTCCCGGAATGACTGTTTTGCTGGGTGGAACTTAGGTTGGGTCGTATTGTCTACCGCGGGGAGTCGTGAAGCTCGCCTTCATCTTGGGAGGGAGACACTTGCTCCTGGTGGTAGAGGGGGCAAGCACTGTTCCCCCGCGTGTGGAGAGGGACAGGACCCCATCATAGGAGATAGAAATCCCCAATGTGCCAGGCTGTCGACGAGTCCTCTTGGGGCGTGTGTGCATGTAGATTAGGCCCGATGTAGGTTGAACGGCATCTCCTGCGTGGTGGCGTTTCCTGACTGGGGGGGGTACTGTGTGGGGCCCGTCGGTGCATAAAGCTGTTTTAACTTGGGGAGTGAGGAGCTAGTGCGCTGGTGTTTGTGCTTTTATTTGGTCTTGATCTGGGCCTTCCAAGATTTTTAGTGACCAAGGAAAAAAACATGGGTGGCAAGAGTCCTGTTGGCATCCTGCAGGAAAACCCCTTGAACACCTGGCATCTCCCTGATGTGGGTCTCACAATTTGGGGAGCACGCCCAGGGAAGCATCAAGGTCTCTGTCCGTTTACAACCCTTTTCCAGGGCATCGCGAGGCTTCATTGAATGAAGCAGGACTCGCGCCCCCGGGGCTGTGCACACATGTTTGGAAAGTGAGAAGCAGTCTCTGTTAAAACGGGGCGTTGGGACCCTGCCCCCCATGCTTGACCCCAGTGTTCCATCCATGACGTCTTAACTGCGCCCGGTCAGCAAGTTTGAAGACCGGAGACGTTCGCATTTATGTGAGCTTCTTCAAAAAAAACCACCAGCTCTGCGAAAACAAGTCCTGTTTTTGTGTGTCATGTCTGTACCCTTTTCCCCCCATTTTCTTTAAATTTTGTGCGCGATTGTACAAATTCAGGAGACAATTTTCGGTGGTACGGCCTCCTGTGCAACAAAGTTCCCCGCGTTCAGCGCGCAGGAGGTCCCGTCGTCCCCGAACAGGCGCCGACCTGACACGCGGTCCAGTTGGAAAAGTCGCGCTTATGAAGACCAGCACTCCAGGGGCTTCTCCGCAGAAGAAGATATCACTTTTTTGGGTTTCGTCTAGTACTTTATGGTCGTGACAGATATCGAGTTCGCTTCGGGCAACAACTTCTTCTTCTTTTTCGGGCCTATTTTTCAGGTGCCCCTTCTCCCCCTTGTCTAACTTGGTCTTGTTATACCCCCAGCCTGAGGTCTTGTGGTATCTGATTGTTTTGGGGCCAATGCTGCTTCAACGCCACTGCCTTATCCATCGGCTCAACAGAAAAAAGTTTGGGGGGCAACCAAACTCATTTAAACCCTTTTCAATGTCCAGCGAG
>JACEEZ010019674.1:25944-31455 GCA_016584305.1 Chionoecetes opilio
AACTCTCGATCCGGGGGACTAAATATGAATTCGCAGGGCACTATCAATACCCATTTACTTTACAGTGCGCGTCAAGCCTGTTTTTAAATGTAGTTATTGTGCTGGCTTCCACAACTTTTTGCTGTAACTTGTTCCATCGATTAACGACTCTCACATTGAAATAATTTTACGGAGATCAGTGATGCAACGTTGACCGTTTAGTTTTAAACCATTATTTTTTGTGTCACTTGAGTTGAAAGCTCGAATAGGTTCTCTTGATTAATGACATCAAATCCTGTTAGGATCTAAAGGTTTCTATCAGGTCCCCACGGATTCTACGATCCTTTACGGAAAACATATTAAGTTCCACAGTCTCTCTTCATAAGATGAATTTCGCAGAGATGGAATTTGTTGTTTGTTCTTTCTTTGCACTGATTCCAATTTGGCTTGGTCTTTTTATGAAACAGGGCGACCAGAATTGAACGGCATATTTCAGTGCGGCCTAAACAGGGACATATATAATTGTGTGTTACTTTCTGAGTTTTGTGTTCAAAGTTGCTTTTAATTTAAAGCCCAACTCATAATTCCCCCTTTTACTGGCAGCTAGGCAATGCGGACGGGTTTTTTAGATCATTACTGATGATGACACCTAAATCCTTTTCCTGCTGTACTTCATTTAAAAACGATTTATTTGCATTTGATAGTTATAATTTGAGGTTATCTTGCCTATATGCATTACTTTACATATATCGGATTGAATTTTAATACCCATTTATTACTCCAGTCCTGATAGTTTCTCGAGATCACTATGTATGAGTTCGCCAGTTTTCTCTAGTAATGCTTTACCACCAAAATTTGGTGTCATCTGCAAATTTGGATATTTTTAGAACAAGTCCGAGTCCAGATCGTTGATATATATCAGAAAAGGAGTAGGCCCCAAAGACCGAGCCCTTAGGACCCCACTAGTAACATCTAACCAATCAGATGCTTCGCCATTTATTACTACCCGTTTTTACGATTTGAAAGCCAATCGCCAATCCATGAACATAATTGCCTCTTAAGCCATGTGCCCTTAGCTTGGTCAAAAGTCGCTTATGGGGAACGGGTATCGAAGGCTTTTAAAAAATAAAAGTATATTACATCCGAGGAGTTTAGCGTCCCGGTTTGAATAAATGAATTAAAAAATCCAGTAGGTTTGTTAAGCAGGATCTCCCTTATTTCGAAGTCCATGCTTGGGGGTTAGTATTGAGTTATTTTCATCGAGAAAAGACCCTATTTTATCCCCCAATATTTTCTCAGATAGTTTGACAATCACAGACGTCAGCTAATTGGGCGATAATTACTTTGAGGCTTTTACACCTTTCTTGAATATCGGGGTAACATTAGCTAGTTTCCACATACTAGGAACATTTTGTCCATTAGCGATTTATTAAAGGGTAATCTTTAATGGAAGCTAAAATTGAATGTGACATTCGCGAAGTAATCGCCGGCGATATTTCGTCCACCCCACGGATTTTGCTGGGGCAAGTTTCTGCAAATACTTTGATACTTCGTCTACTGTTATCTCTCCTATTTCAATCTACACTTTCGAGTCCCCCATACATGTTTACTTGTTCTGGTAATGGAGCTTCGTCTTCTTTAATAAATACCGCATTAAAGTAATCATTGAGTACGAATTTCCATGCTCCTATTAAACATTTACCAGATGTTATTTTTTATCTTTCGTTGGCCCAAAACTTTTTTTGACGTTTTTCTTACTTTCGAACGTTTGAAAGAACCTTTATCGGGTTGATTTGGATTCCTTTGCAATTTTTTCTTCAAATTCGCGCTTTATAGTCTTAATTAATCCTTTGGCAAACGACGTTTTTACGTCATTGTATTCTCTAGAATTGCAGTCTGCATTTGTTCGCTTGTAAAAATTTATACGCTTGGCGCCTTTCTGCCATGATTTGTTTGAATCTCATTAGTCATCCAACTGGGTCTTTTTTATTGTCATTCAGACGTTTCTTACCATGGGAACATGTTTTTTTCAACCACCGATTGGAGTTTATTTGTGAAAAATTACACATTTTTTTCGGCGTTTTTTACCGTTTAGTAGGTCAATCCAATCAACTTCGCTTAGTACCCTGCTGATTTTAGTGAAATCCGCTTTATTATAATTGGGAACTAATAACTGATTTTCTGTGATGTCTACATTGCAATTTATACCGCATCTGATTAACCTGTGATCACTGCTTGCCAAATGTTCACCTATATCGCAGTAATCAATCAGATCGATGTCGGTAGTGAAAACTAAATCTAGGATACTATTATCCCTTGTAGGTTCACGGACCACCTGATTTGAATATACTTCATTTACCATATCAAGCAATCGCGTACCTTCTGTATCAGCAAAAAAAAAAATCCAGTTTATACGAGGTAGGTTAAAATCTCCAAAAATAATTGTATCGTTATTATTGTTGACCACTGACTTTATCTCGTCGTACAGGAGGCAAGCTACTTCCGCATTATATTTGGGAGGACGATATATTGTCCCAATAGTTAGCAGTTTACCGTTTAGCTTAATCTGTGCGTAGACTGAGTCATAATGATCTTTGTTTACTTTATCGATTTCGATTGCTTGCAGATTTTCTTTGATGTAAAGAATGACACCTCCACCTGCGTTATGCGTGCGACAATTTAGGAATGCCTTATAGCCTGGAATGGCTATTTCAGCTAATAAATGTTTATCTTTTGTGTTGAACCAACACTCAGTGATACTGACGATATCTGGCGTTTCGGCAACAACGTATGCTAAAAATTCGTTACGCTCTAAAATAATGCTTCTGGCATTTGTGTAGAGTAATTTAAGTTCCTTGATAGTTTTGGTAACCTTGCGTGAGGGCTTACCGGCAGGGTGTCTAGGGTCCACTGTTACAGTGCGCTTGATTAAGTTACTTAGGAGGAGGAGGAGGAGAAGGAGGAGGAGGAGGAGGAGGAGGAGGAGGAGGACAAGGATGTCGAAATTTTGCTCCCTATGCAACAAGATACCGATATTTTTTTGTTTTTTTTGTTTCTTGTTTGTTGTCCATGCATACACACACACATGCACCATCATGCCTTCACACTCTCCTATCTACCTATAAACACATTATTTCAACACTTATAGTTCGTAACTGCAACAATAAAATATAGAGCAATACCTTGCTCAAATCTAATAGTGTATAATTAGGATCAAAATATTACTCACAGTGTCACGACCTGTATAGTGGCTGTGTTTCACATGATGTACCATATAAGTATTTTCCCATGTTTATTCTTAGTATGTTTTATTTTGGTCATGCCTGGAGGTTCCCGTTCTTCCATTTTCTGTGGTGAGCCCGACGGGTCTAGAGAAGGAGCCATTCGGCCATATTTAGAAAGTGAAAGTAGGAAAGTTTTGTATATTCCTTCATCACATCGTCCCAGGATTCATTATGCAGCTTTGCTTAGTATCATATAGTTATAAAGGTTCATACTATGCTTTAGGAAAATAGCCAGAAGCCTAATTGTACAGCCCAAAGTCAGTATTTCATTTTTACCTCATAATTCCTTTATTTCAATGATTATGAGGCCAAGATACTTTTCATATTAGGTATTAGGATTAAGTAGAATGTATTTTAGTGGTTAGATATAGGCTTTGCTTCCACCGTTTCGGGAAGGAAGGTTTGGGATCTTCAGGATAGACACGGAAGGTCGCCAACCGTCCTATTCTAACATAAGTTTAGTTTTCACTTATACCATCGTTCTAGTATCTTTTCAAGTGTGTTAAATGCATTTTTAGATAGGTTTCCTTTGTTTAAATATACTGGGCCGTTGGGCGCCCGGTTTGTCAGTGTTTGAAAACGCCGGCTGAGCCGAGGGCATATAAGGAGGCGGTGACCTCAGCTCGCGCACTTGACCCGAGACGCCGGACCCAACCCCCAGCTCTCCTTCCCTAATTTACGACGGCATGGCGGCCACGAGGTACCTTGGTGGAGGTGGTGTGCGTGAGCGATTCAAGGGTATCTGTTAGGTAAGGTGTGTGTTTCGTTATTATCTCTGGCCAACAGTGATCAATTTTTATGTGTTTTGTGCCTACGTGGGGTTTTGTTTGATGGGTTGCTGTTGGGGGAAGGGGTAGTGGAGATAAGAGTATAGGCGTGTGTTTTCCTATTGACTCAATTTTAGTGAAAGTATCTTTGTGACTGAGTTTGTCTGAGTTTTAGGTATCAGACGTTTTTCCTTTCCTTGTGTTGTGAAAGGCAGTTTATTACTTTTATGGTTTGTGTGTCAGCCAGGTGCACTTTTGCCTCGTGTTTATTTTTTCTTTAGGGTTCTAATTCATTGGTTATCAACGAGCTGTCTTTGTAGCAACCTTATTGTGGGAGCGTGTACATCCTAATTAGTTTTCTTTATCCATACGGTGTTTTTTATGGCCAACAATCAATATAATTAAGTTTAAGTAATAAAGTGTTAACGTTGCTCTGTTTTATAGAGTTTTTATTTCTCATTTTACTTATGTGATTATTTCTTTTATTTGGGTATTGTTTTTGACTCAAATTAATTACTTCACTGGATACTGGTTTTTATTTTAATCTTTTTTTTTCTCTTAAAATCGACTCCCCACCGAACCTGAATTTCAATTTTTACTAAACGTTCATTACCTTAGTCTTCACCGCAAGGGGGAGATCGTGACAATAGGTAAAAAAATGACACTTGGAAAGGTTATGTAAAAATACTATAATTAATCTGACATTAATAAAAGTTACTAAATTATAACTGTTCCATATATGTGATGACCCAATATTTTTTCTATACAAATATTAAATAATCAGATGTAATTAAATTTAATCTCAAATTTAATATAATCAAATATATTCATATTCAATCTCAAATTTAATCTAATCAAATATTAATTTTCTAATCAATATTACAATCAAATTCAGGATATTAAATTTGGAAATGTCTTATAATAATCCCTAATGTATGTACTTAAAGCAGAACAAAGGTTAATTAGTGTACAGGCGATGTGTGTGTGTGTCAGTGTCTCCTGTGCTAGCCAAAAATCCAAAACACGGTAAACCATTCGCTTCCCCGCCTTCCGTCCGTTAATACTAACTTAGCACGTGGTCAGCCCGAAAGCCTCAATCAAATGGTGGAGCCCAACGTGTAGTCAATACTACTTAAGAAATACTAGAACTTCAGACACCCTCTAGCTATTCACTGACTCAAGTGAATGCAGGGCAAAACTTCCTACACAAAGATTCAACAACTACCAAAACGCAGCAACTCAACGACGATGGATAGCAATAGGCTGCGGAGTAGAGCGGCACGTGTTGTTCGCTATTAAGGCCAGACCTCTACTAACTCGGGCACCGCTCTGCCACGCGGGATTGAGGGGCCCACCAGGGCCGGGGGGCACCTTCCCTCTTCTCTCTCCTCATCTCCTCCTCCTCACTCACCCGAGGACACACCACCAACCAACCCCCCGGCAGGTGTTACAATACATATATATATATATAATAATAAAAT
>JACEEZ010019675.1:0-58341 GCA_016584305.1 Chionoecetes opilio
AGGATAATTTGCACCTAGAAGTAGCTTACATTAATGTAGCTATTAAATAGAAGAGGTAATAGGTGTTTTAATTGTGATATAACGGTAATATTGCAGACTTTTTCATAGTTCTTGTAACTGTAGCGTATTGTATATATACACGTAGTTTTTTTACTTATCCTATTGCTATCAAACCTATAAAATGTAGTGTTTACAATTATATTCAGGCTATTTTATCCGGTGTATATATAGCTGTTTTTCCTAACAAATTGAAGTATAAAATCCTCTTTTTAGAAAATTTGCACCTATAGTCTTAAATTTCATTAAATTATTAAATAGAAGATAAGAGGTTTATTTATTGTGATATAACTGTATATTGCAAGAGTTTTTCATAGTTTCTTCTAAACTGTAGCGTTATGGTATATATAAAAGTAGTTTTGTACTTATTATATTGCTATAAACCCTAAAATGTAGTGTTTTCAATGATTTTACTAGTTTTCAGTGATATAAAAGCTTTTTCCCTACAAAATTTTGAAGTTTAAAAGTCCTTTTTTTAGGGGAATAATTTGCACCTATAAGTAGCTTGACATTACATTAAGCTATTAAATAGAATAGTAAAGTGGTTATTTATTGTGATATAACGGTGATTTGCACACGTTTTTCATAGTTCTTGTAAACCGTAAGCGTTATTGTATATAACAATTATGGTTTTACTTATCATATTGCTATAAACCCATAAAATTTAGTGTTTTCAAGATTTTTAAGCTAGTTACAGTGAAGAGTTTTTTTTTTCTACAAATTGAATTATATTTTTCCTTTATAATCTGGTAGCTAATAGCTTTTTTATATCTGCGACAACTATATTTTACAAAATTAAAATAGCTAACAATATGGTATTTTTCATGACATCTACCTATCAATTTATTCTTAAAAACAATGTTTTTTCAGTATTTTTTAAATGTATCTTTGAAGGTAAATAATGGTCGAATTTGACATTATTCAGCACTTATACACAACTATATTTTCAATGCTATGAGCTAAAGATATGTCTTTTTTCATGAAATTTAGGTATCAATTTTAATCTTAAAAACAACGTTTTTTTCAAGTGTTTTTATGTATTTTTGAAAAGCCTAAAAAATGTCGAAATTTGAACATTATTCCAACTTAACACCATATATTTTACAATATTATGGAGCTTAAAATATGTATTTTTTCATGAAATTTATGTATCAATTTTAATTCCTAAAAAAACAACGTTGTTTCAAGTGTTTTTTTTTAATGTTATTTTTTGAAAGCCTAAAAAATGTCGACAATTGACATTCATGCCGCCCCTTTTTTTTATAGAAAAATTCAAAATGTGGAATTATAGTTTGTTTTCCGTTAGAAAATGCTATTTTAACTACTGTAAGCTTATAAAGGATTTGAAGACTCTAATTGTGATACAAACAATTGTATATTAATACGTGTTTTTTCATAGTTTCTTCTTAATTGTGGTGTTATATCATTATAGAAAGGTATTCCCTTTGATAATGTATTATACCCTCAAATGTGTTATTTTCAATGATTTTAGCTGGTTTATTCGGTAATATATAGCTGTTTTTCCTACAATTTGAAGTTATACAATCCTTTTTTTAGAATATGTTGCACCTATAAGTAGCTTACATTACTTAAGCTAATAATAGAAGAGTAAGAGGTTATTTAATTGTGATATAACGTATATTTGCAAGCATTTTTCGTAGTTTTCTTTTAAACTGTAGCGTTATTGTATATATACAAGTTGTTTTTACTTATCATATTGGTATAAACCCATAAAATGTAGTGTTTTTCAATTTTTTTAGCTAGTTATCAGTGATATATAGCTTTTTTCCCTACAAATTGGATGTATAAAATCCTTTTTTTAGAATATTTGCACCTATAAGTACTTTTCATTACCTTAAGCTATTAAATAGAAGAGTAATGTTTATTTATTGTGGATATAACCTGTATATTGCAGGCGTTTTTTCATAGTTTCTTGTAAACTGTAGCGTTTAATTGATATATAGCAAAGTTAGTTTTACTTATCCTATTTGCTTATAAACCTATAAAATTTAGTGTTTAACAATTATATTAGCTATTTATCGGTGATATAAGCTTGTTTTCCTACACATGAAGTATAAAATCCTCTTTTTTTTTAGAAAAATTTTGCCACCTATAATAAGCTTAAATTTCATTAAATTATTAAATAGAAGAGTAAGAGGTTATTTATTGTGATATAACTTATAATTCAAGAGTTTTTCATAGTTTCTTCTAAACTGTAAGCGTGATTGTATAGATAAACGTAGTGTTACTTATTATATTGGCTCTAAACCCATAAAATGTCGTGTTTTTCAATGATTTTTAGCTAGTGTTTCAGTGATATAAAGCTGTTTTTTCCTACAAATTGAAGTATAAAGCCTTTTTTTTTAGAATAATTTGCACCTATAAGTAGCCTTACATTACATTAAGCTATTAATATAATAGTAAGTGGTTATTTTATTGTGAATATAACGGTATATTCAAACGTTTTTTTCATAGATGCTTGTAAAACCGTGCGTTATTGTATATATACCAAGTAGTTTTACTTATCATATTGCTATAAAACCCATAAAATGTGAGTTTTCAATGATTTTAGCTGTTATCAGTGAAGATTGTTTTTTTTTCTACAAATTGAAGTTATATTTCTTTATATCTGTAGCTACATGCTCTTTATATCTGCGACAACTCTATTTTACAAATTAATAAGCTAGATATGTTATTTTTCATGAAAATCTACCTAATCAATTTGAATCTTAAAAACAATGTTTTTGTCAAGTATTTTAATGTATTTTTGAAAGGCTAAATAATGTCGAAATTTGACATTATTCAGCACTTATACACAAACTATAATTTTACAATGCTATGGAGCTAAAGATATGGTATTTTTCATGACATTTTGGTATCTATTTTAATCTTAAAAACACCGTTTTTTTTCAAGTGGTTTTAATGTATTTTTGGAAAGCCTAAACAAATGTCGAAATTTGACATTATTCAGCAACTTTTAACCAACTATATTTACATTTATGAGCTTAAAATATGTTTTTTCATAAATTTATGTATCAATTTTATTCTTAAAAAAACAACGTTTTTTCAAGTGTTTTAATGTATTTTTTGAAAGCCAACAAATGTCGAAAATTGGGAAACATTAATTCATCCCCTTTTTTTTATAGAAAAATTCAAATGTGGAATTATAGTTTTGTTTTTCGTTTTAGAAAATTGCTATTTTTAACTACTGTAGCTTATAATAGTTATTTGAGACTCTATATTGTGATACAATTGTATATTATACGTGTTTTTTCATAGTTTTCTTCTTACTGGTGTTGTTATATCTTAATTAGAAGGTATTTACCTTATGATAATGTATTATCCCTCAAAATGTGTTCATTTCATGATTTTAGCTGGTTATCGTAATTAATATAGCTGTTTTCCTACAATTTGAAGTATCAATCCTTTTTTTAGAATATTTGCACCTATAGTAGCTTACATTACATTAAGCTAATAAATAGAAGAGTAAAAGAGTTTATTTAGTGTGATTATAAACGGTATATTGCAAGCGTTTGTCATACTTTCTTGTAAACTGTAGCGTTTAGTTGTATATATACATTTGTTTTACTTATTAGATTGCTATAAACCCATAAAAATGTTGTGATTTCAATGTTTTAGCTAGTTATCAGTGATATATAGCTATTTTCCTATAAAATTGCTGTATAAATCCTTTTTTAGAATAATTTTGCACTATAAGTACTTCATTCCATTAAGCCGAATAAATAGAAGAGTACAATGTTTATTTATTGTGATATAACGGTATAAGTGCAAGCATTTTTCGTAGTTTCTTTTAACTGTAGCCGTTATGTTATATATACAAGTATTTTACTTATCATAATTGGTATAAACCCATAAAATGTAGTGTTTTCTATGATATTATGCTATTTATCGATGATATATAGGCTGTTTTTCCCTACAATTGAGTATAAATCCTCTTTTTAGATATTTTGCACTTAAAGTATCTTACATTACATTCGCTATTAAATAAAAGAGTAAAGAGGTTATTTATTGTAGATATAACGTTATATTGCAGGCGTTTTTTTCATAGTTTTCTCTAACGTAGCGTTTATGTATATATACAAGTAGTTTTGTCTTATTATTTTGCTATTAAATCCATAAAATGTAGTGTTTTCAATTTTTAGCTAGTTATCAGTGATATATAGGTTGTTTTCCTACAATTGAAGTATAAAATCGTTTTTTTTAGAATAATTATGCCACCTAGAAGTAGCTTTACCATTACATAATTCTATTTAAATAGAAAGTAAGAACGGTCTTTATTGTGATATAACGGTAATATTGCAGGCGTTTTTCATAGTTTCTTGTAACACTGTAGCGTTATTGTATATATACAAGTAGTTTACTTATCCTATTGCTATAAACCTATAAAATGTCGTGTTTTCCAATTATATTAGCTATTTTATCGTGAATATAGCTGTTTTCCTACAAATTGAAGTAATAAATCCTCTTTTTAGAAATTTGCACCTATAAGTAGCTTATTTCATTAGCATTAAATTAAAGAGTAAGAGATTATTTATTATGATAATAACTGTATATTGCAAGAGCTTTTTAAATATTTCTTCTAAACTAGCGTGATGTCTATATACAATGTAGTTTTTACTATGATATTGCTATATACCCATAAAATGGGTAGTGTTGTTCAATGATTTTTTAGCTAGTTTTTTCAGTGCTATATAGCTGTTTCCTACACATTAAGTATAAAATCCTTTTTTTAGATATTTTTGCACCTATAGTACTTACATTACATTAAGCTATTAAATAGAAGAGAAGTGGTTATTTATTGTATATAAAGTATATTTGCAAGCGTTTTTTTTCATAGTTTTCTTGTAAACCGTAGCGTTATTGTATATATACAAGTAGTTTTACTTATCATATTGCTTATAAACCCATCAAAATGTAGTGTTTCATGATTTTAGCTAGTTATCAGTGAAGAGTTTTTTTTTTTTGCTACAATGAAGTATATTTCTTTATATCTGTAGCTAATAGCTTTTTTTATAATCTGCGACAACTACTATTTTTAACAAAATTTATAGCTAAAACTATGTATTTTTCATGAAATCTACATACAATTTTAATCTTAAAACAATGTTTTTTTTCAAGTATTTTAATGTATTTTTTGAAATGGCTAATAATGTCGAAATTTTGACATTTATTCAGCACTTTATACACAACTATATTTTACAATGTTAGAAAGCTAGACATATGTATATTTTCATGAAATTTAGGTATCAATTTTAATCTTAAAAAACAACGTTTTTTCAAGTGTTTTTAATGTATTTTTGAAATCCTAAAAATGTCGAAATTTGATATTATTCAGCAACTTAAACACAACTATATTTTACAATATTATGGGAAAGCCCTTTTTTTAAACTATGGTATTTTTTCTGAAATTTATGTATCAATTTTTATTCCAAAAACAACGTTTTTTTCAAGTGTTTTAATGTATTTTTGAAATAGCCTAAAAAATGTCGAAAATTGACTTATTCAGCCCTTTTTTTTTTTTATAGAAACATTCAAATGGAATTATAGTTGTTTCGTTAGAAAAATGCTATTTTGAACACTACTGTAAAGCTTATAATAGAGTGTTGAGACTCTATATTGTGATACAATTGTATGTTATACGTGTGTTTCATAGTTTCTTCTTAATTGTGGTGTTTAAATATCATTTAATAGAAGGTAATTTACCTTATGATACTGTATTATAAACCTCTAAAATGTTTCTTTTCAATGATTTTAGCTGGTTATCGTGAGTATATAGCTGTTTCCTACCAATTTGAAGTATACAATTCCTTTTTTTAGAATAATTTGCACCTATAAGTAGCTTACATTCCATTAAGCCTAATAAATATCGGAGTAAGAGTCTTATTTATTGTGATATTATCGGTATATTGACAAGCGTTTTTTCATAGTTTCTTGTAACTGTAGCGTTATTGTATATATACAAGTAGTTTTACTTATCATATTTCTATAAAACCATATAATTCCTGTTTTCAATTAATATTAGCTATTTATCTGTATTATAGCTGTTTTCCTACAATTGAAGTATAAAATCCTCCTTTTAGGAATAATTTTGCACCTATAAGTAGCTGCATTACATTAAGCTAATAAATAAAGAGTAATAGTTTATTATTGTGATATAAACGGTCTATTTCAAGCGTTTTTCATAGTTTTTCCCTTGTAAACGTAGCGTTATTGTATATATACCAAGTAGTTTTACTTATCATATTGCTATAAACCCATAAAATGTTATGGTTTTTCCTATGTATTAGCTATTTTCGGTGCATATATCTGTTTTCCCTACAAATTGAAGTATACAATCCTCTTTTTTAGAATATTTGCACATATAAGTAGCTTACATTACTTAAGGCTATTAAATAAAAGAGTAAGATGTATTTATTGTGATATTAACGGTATATTGCAAGCGTTTTTCATAGTTTCTTCTAAACTGTAGCGATTATTGTATAGTATACCATTAGTTTTACTTATTATTGTGCTATAAACCCATAAAATGTAGTGTTTTCAATGATTTTTTAGCTAGTTAGCAGTGATAGATAGTGTTTTCCTGAGGTAACAATTGAAGTATAAATCGTTTTTTTTTTAGAATAATTTTTGCACCTAGAAGTGCTTACATTACTAAAGCTATAATAGAAGAGTAAGAGGGTATTTATGGTGATATAACGTATATTGCCCGGCGTTTTTTCATAGTTTTCTTGGTAAACTGTAGCGTTATTGATATATACAAGTAGTTTTTACTTATCCTAATTGGCTATAAACCTATAAATGTATGTTTTTCAATTATATTAAGCTGTTTATCGGTGATATATAGCTGTTTTCCTACAAATTGAAGTATACAATCCATCTTTTTAGAAAATTTTCCACCTATAAGTGCTTACATTTCATTAAGCTATTAAATAGAAGAGTAAGAGATTATTTATTGTTGATATAACTGTAGATTGCCAGAGTTTTTCATAGTTTCTTCTAAACTGTAGCGTGATTGTATATTACAAGTAGTTTTTTTACTTATTATATTGCTATAAACCCATAAATGTAGTGGTTTTCATGATTTTTAGCTAGTTATCAGTGATATATAGCTGTTTTCCTACAAATTGTAGTATAAATCCCTTTTTTTGAATAATTGCACCTTTAAGTAAGCTTACATTCATTAAGCCTATTAAAATAAAGAGTAAGAGTTATTTATTGTGATATAACGGTAATATTGCAAGCGTTTTTTCATAGTTTCTTGTAAACCGTACGTTATTGTAATATATCAAGTAGTTTTTACTTATCATATTGCTATAGAACCCATAAATGTAGTGTTTTCACAATGATTTTAGCTAGTTATCCAGTGAAGAGTTTGTTTTTTTTAATCTAACAAATTGAAAGTATATTTCTTTATATCTGTAGCTCAATAGCTTTTTTATATCTGCGACAACTATATTTTTACAAAATAATAGCTAAAATATGTATTTTTTCCATGAAATCTACTATCATTTTATCTTAAAAACAATGTTTTTTCAAGTATTTTAATGTATTTTTTTGAAGGCTAATAATGGTCGAATTTTGACATTATTCAGCACTTATACACAACTATATTTTACAATGTTTATCAGCTAGAAATATGTATTTTTCTGATATTTAGGATCATTTTAATCTTAAAAACACGTTTTTTTTCAGTGTTTTAAAATGTATTTTGAAAGCCTAAAAAATGTCGAAATTTGACATTTAATTCAGCACCTTAACACAACTATATTTTTACCAATCTTATGAGCTTAAAATATGTATTTGTTTCATGAAATTTATGTCTCAATTTTTATTCGTAAAAACAAAAGTTTGTTTCAGTGTTTGTTAATGTATTTTTTTGAAAGCCTAAAAAATGTCGAAAATTGACATGATCAGCCCTTTTTTTGATAGAAAAATAAAACATGTGGAATTAATAGTTGTTTTCGTTAGAAAATGCTATTTTAACTACTGTAAGCTTATAATAGGTTGGAGACTCTATATTGTGATACAATAGTAATCTTATACGTTTTTTCATAGTTTCTCTTATTGTGGTGTTATATCATTAATAGAAGTATTTTCCTTATGATATGTATTATACCCTCAAAATGTGTTCTTTTCAATGATTTGACGTTTATCGGTGATATTAGCTGTTTTCCTACAATTTGAAGTATACAATCCTTTTTTTCTCGAAGTATTTTGCACCTATAAGTAGGCTTACATTAACATTAATTAAGCTAATAAATAGAAGAGTAAGAGTTATTTTATTTGTGATATAACGGTATATTGCAAGCGTTTGTTCATACTTTCTTGTAAACTGTAGCGTTGTTGTATATCTACAATTAGTTTTACTTATCAATTGCTATAAACCCATAAAATGTTGTGATTTCAATGATTTTACTAGTTATCATTGATATATAGCTATTTTTCCTACAATTGAAGTATAAAAATCCTTTTTTAGAATAATGTGCACCTATCAAGTGGTTACATTCATTAAAGCTATCAAATAGAACATAAATGTTTATTTATTGTGATATAACGTATATTGCAAGCATTTTTCGTAGTTTTCTTTTAAACTGTAGCGTTATTGTATATACAAGCAGTTTTACTTATCATATTGGTATAAACCCATAAAATGTAGTGTTTTCTATGATAATTAGCTATTTATCGATGATATAAGCTGTTTTTCCTACAATTGAAGTATAAAATCCTCCTTTTTAGAATATATTTCACTTTATAAGTATCTTACATTTACTGAAGCTATTAAATAAAAGAGTAAGAGGTTTTTTATGGTGGATATAACGGTATATTTGCCAAGCGTTTTTTCATAGTTTTCTTCTAACTGTAGGTTATTATATTATATATAATAGTTTTTACTTATTATTTTGCTATAAATCCATAACATGTAGTGTTTTCAATTATTTAGCTATTAATCAGTGATATATAAGTGTTTTCCCTCCAAATTGAAGTATAAAATACTTTTTTTGATAATTTGCAACTAGAGTAGCTTACATTACATTAAAGCTAATTAAATAAGAGTAAGAGGTATTTATTGTGATATAACGGTATATATTGCAGGCGTTTTTTCATAGTATCTTGTAAACTGGAGGTAGCGTTTTATTGTAATATATACAAGTCTTTTTACTTATCCTATTGCTATAACCTATAAAATGTAGTGTTTACAATGATTATAGTCTAGTTATCAGTGATATATAGCTGTTTTTCCTACAAATTGAAGTATAAATTCCATTTTTTAGAATAATTGCAGCTATCAGTAGCTTCTCTTACTTACTATTAAAATAGAGTAATGTTTCTTTATTGTGATATAACGGTATATTGCAAGCGTTTTCGTAAATTTTTCTTTTAAACTGTAGCGTTATTGTAGTATACAATAGTTTTTACTTATCATATTGGTATAACCCATAAAATTGTAGTTTTTTTCTATGCTATTAGCTATTTATCGGTGAATATATAGCTGTTTTCCTACAATTGAAGTATAAATCCTCTGTTTAGAAATATTTGCACATATAAGTAGCTTACATTACATTAACTATTAAATAAAAGAGTAAGAGTTATTTACTTGTGATATAACGTATATGCAAGCGTTTTTCATATTTTCTTCTAAACTGAAGCGTTATTGTATATATACATAAGTGTTACTTATTATTTTGGATATAAACCCATAAAATGTAGTGTTTTCAAATGAATTTAGCTAGTTTATCAGTGATATACTAGGTGTTTTCCTACAAATTGAAGTATAAATCCTTTTTTAGAAAATAATTTGCACCTAGAAGTAGCTGTACATTACTAAAGGCTATTAACTAGACGAGTAAGAGGGTGACTTTTTTGTGATTATAACCGTATATTGCAGCCGTTTTTGACAAATAGTTTTCTAGTAACTGTAGCCCTTATTGTATATATACAAGTAGTTTTTACTTATCCTATTGCTATAAACCTATAAAATGTAGTGTTTTTCAATTATATTAGCTATTTTCGTGATATATAGCTGTTTCCCTTACAAATTACAAGTAATAAAATTCCTCTTTTTAAGAAAAACTTTTGCTACCCTATAAGTAGCTACATTTCATTAAGCTATTAATAGAAAGTAGAAGTGGTTATTGTGATATTAACTGTAATATTGCAAGAGTTTTTTCATAGTTTCTTTCTTCTTAACGTAGCGTGATTGTATATATAACAAGTAGTTTTACTTATTATATTGCTATAAACCCCTAAAATGTAGGTTTTCAATGGATTTTAGCTAGTTATCAGTGATATATAAGCTGTTTTTTCCTAACAAATTGAAGTATAAAATCCTTTTTTTAGAATAATTTGCACCTTTTAAGTAGCTTCATTACATAAGCTATTAAATAAAAGAGTAAGAGGTTCATTTATTGTGATATAACGGTTATATATTGCAGCGTTTTTTCATAGTTTTCTTGTAAACCGTAGCGTTATTGTAATATATTACAAGTAGTTTTACCTTATCATATTGCTTATCACCCATAAATGTAGTGTTTTCCAATGATAATTAGCTAATTTATCGGTGATATATAGCTGTTTTCCTACAAATTGAAGTATACAATCCTTTTTTTATCTAAATAATTTGCACCTATAAGTAGCTACATTACATGAACTATAAATAGAAAGTAAGAGGTTAATTTATTGTGATATAACGGTATCTTTTGAGCGTTTTTTTATAGTTTCTTGTAAATTGTAGCTGTTATTTGTATATATACAATTAGTTTTACTTATTATATTTCTATCAACCCATAAAATGGAGTGGTTTTCAATGATTTTAGTTTAGTTTTATCAGTGATATATAGGTATTTTCCTACAATTTGAAGTATCCAATCCTTTGTTTAGAATAATTTTGCACCTATAAGTAGCTTACATTACATTAAGCTATAAATTGAAAAGTAAGAGGTTATTTAGTGTGATATAACGGTTGTATTGCAAGCATTTTTCATAAGTTTCTTGTAAACCGTAGCGTATTGTATAATACAAGTAGTTTTAAACTTATCATATTGCTATAAACCCAGAAATGTAGTGTTTCAATGATATTAGCTATTTATCCGGTTGATATATAGCTGTTTTCCCAACAAAATGAAGTATACAATCCTTTTTTTAGAATAATTTGCAAATAGATAAGTAGCTTACATTTACATTAAGCTAATAAATAGAAAATAAGAGCTTTATTTTATTGGTAGTATAACGGTATATTGCAAGCGTTTTTCATAGTTTCCTTGTAAACTGTAAGCGTTATTGTATATCTACAAGTAGCTTTACTTAGTATATTCTATCAACCATAAATGTCGTGTTTTCAATGATATTAGCTATTTATCGGTGATATATAGCTGTTTTCCTAAAAATTAGTATACAATCCTTTGTTTAGAATAATTTGCACCTATAAGTAACTTTACTTTACTTAAGCTAATAAATAGAAGAGTAAGAGGGTTTTTTAGTGTGATATAACGGTATATTGCAAGCGTTTTTCACCAATGTTTCTTGTAACGGTAGCGTTATTGTATATATAACAGTAGTTCTTACTTATCATATTGCTATAAACCCAATAAACTGTAGTGTTTTCAATGATATTAGCTATTATCGTGATTATATAGCTGCTTTATTACAAATTTGAAGTATATACTCCTTTTTGTTGAGTAATTTGCACCTATAAGTACTTTACATTACATTTAGCTAATAAATAAAAGAAGTAAGAGGTTATTTATTGTGATATAACGGTATATTGCAAGCGTTTTTCATAGTTTCTGTAAACTGTAGCGTTATTGTTATATATACAATATTTTACTTTTATATTGCTATAAACCCATAAATGTAGTTTTTTCAATGATTTTTCGTTTAGTTTTATCAGTGACATATGCTATTTTCCTCAAATTGAAGTATAAAATCCTTTTTTAAAGAATAATTTGCCACCTATAAGTAGCTTTACATTACATTAAGATTAAATAGAATAGTAAGATGGTTATTTGTTGTGTATAATGGTATAATTGCAAGCGTTTTTCATAGTTTCTTGTAAACTGTAAGCGATTATTGTACAAATATACAGAGTATTTTACTTATCATATTGGTATAAACCCATAAATGTAGTGTTTATTTTCAATGATAATTACTCTTTTTCGGTTATATATAGCTGTTTTTCCTACAAATGAAGTATAAAATTCCTCTTTTTTAGAACTAATTGCACCTATAAGTTAGCTTACATTATATTAATCTATTAAATGATAAGAGTAGGGATGTTATTTTAATGTGATATAACCCGTCTATTGCAAGCGTTTTTCATAGTTTCTTCTAAACTGTAGCGTTTCTTGTATATAATAGAATTACTTTTACTTATCATATTGCTATACACCCATAAAATGTAGTGTTTTCAATGATTTAGCAATTTAATTCGGTGCTATATAGTTGTTTTTCTTAAAAATTGAAGAATACTCATCCCTTTTTTTTTTAAGAATAATTTACACCTATAAGTACTTTGACATTAACATTAGCTAATAAATAGAAGAGTAAGAGGTTATTTATTGTGATATAACGGTATATATTTGCAAAGAGTTTTCATAGTTTCTTGTAAACTGTATTACAAGTAGTTTTTTACTTATCATTTGCTATAAACCCTTATATGGTATGTTTTCATGATATTAGCAATTTTTATTCGGTGATATATAGCTATTTTTCCTACAAATTGAAGTAATAAAAATATCTTTTTAGATCATTTTGCCCCTAATAAGTACTTACATTATATAGCCTATAAATCGAAGAGTAGGAGGTTATTTTAATGTGATATAACCGTAATCATTGCAAGCGTTTTTCATAGTTTCTTCTAAAACTGTACGTTCTTGTCATATTACAAGTACTTTTACTTATCATATTGCTATAAACCCATAAAATGTAGTTTTTTTCAATGATATTAGCAATTTTATCGGTGAATAATAGCTGTTTTTCCTACAAATTGAAGAATACAAATCCTTTTTTAGATAATTTACACCTATAAGTAGCTTTACATTAACATTAAGCTATCTAGAAGAGTAAGAGGTTTATTTATTGTGATATAACGGTATATTGCAAAGAAGTTTTCATAGTTTTCTTGTAACTGTTATACCCGTAGTTTTTACTTCTCAGATTGCTATAAACCTTAAAATGTAGTGTTTTTTTCAATGATATTAGCAATTTATCGTGATATATAGCTATTTTTTCCTACAAATTTGAAGTATAAAATAATCTTTTTGGATTAATTTTTGCACCTATAAGTAAGCTTACATGACATTAAGCTAATAATAGAAAGAGTAAGATTTATTTATTGTTTTATAACGTTATATATTGCAAGCGTTTTTCCCATAGTTTCTTGTAAACTGTAGGCGTTATTGTATATATACAAGTTAGTATTTACTTATTATATTGCTATAAACCCATAAAATGTAGTGTGTTTCAATGATTTTACGTTAGTTATCGTGACATAAATAGCTATTTTTCCTACAATTGAAGTAAAAATCCTTTTTTTAGAATAATTTGCACCTCATAGTAGCTTACATTACATTAAGCATTAATGAAGAGGTAGGAGGTTATTTATTGTGATATAATGGTATATTGCAAGCGTTTTTTCATAGTTTCCTTTGTAAACTGTAGCGTTAATTGTCATATACAAGTAGTTTTACTTATCATATTTGTATAAACCCATAAAATTTAGTGTTTTTCATGATAATTAGTCTATTTTTTATCGTGTATATAGCTGTTTTTCCTACAAATTGAAGTATAAAATCCTCTTTTTAGATAATTTGCACCTATAGTATGCTTACATTATATTAATCTATAAATAGAAGAGTAGGAGGTTATTTAATGTGATTACCGTATAATTGCAAGGCGTTTTTTCCATAGTTTTTCTTCTAAACTTAGCGTTCTTGATATAGAGAAGTACTTTTACGTTATCATATTGCTATAAACCCATATAAAAATGATAGTTGTTTTTCAATGATATTTAGCAATTTATTTATCGGTGATATATAGTTGTTTTTCCTTACAAATTGACGAATACAATCCTTTTTTTAGAATATTTACCCTATAAGTAGCTTACATTACATTAAGCTAATAAATGAAGATTAAGAGGTTATTTACTTGTGATATAACGGTATATTGCAAGAGTTTTTCATAGTTGTCTTGTAAACTGGTATACCAGGTAGTTTTTACTTAGCATATTGCTATAAACCCTTAAATGTAGTGTTTTTTCAATGATATAAGCCAATTTATATCGGTGATATTAGCTATTTTCCTACAAATTTGAGTATAGAAATAATTCTTTTTAGATTAATTTGCACCTATACGTAGCTTTACATTAATATTAAGCTATTAAATAGAAGAGTATGAGGTTATTTAAATGTGATAACCGATATTTGCAGCGTTTTTCATAGTTTTCTTCTAAACTGTAGCGTTTCTTTAATATATACAAGTACTTTACTTATCATCTTGCTATAAACCCATAAAATGTAGTGTTTTTTCAATGATATTAGCAAATTTATCGTTGATATAATAGCGGTTTTCCTTCAAATGAAGAATACAATCCTTTTTTTAGAATAATTTACACCTATAAGTAGCTTTACATTACATTAAGCTTAATAAATGAAGAGTAAGAGGTATTTATTGTGGATATAAACGTAATATTGGCAAGAGTTTTTCATAGTTTCTTGTAAACTGTATACAAGTAGTTTTACCTTATCATATTGCTTATAAACCCTTAAAATGTTAGTGTTTTTTCAATGATATTAGCATTTTATCGGTGATATCGTAGCTATTTTCCTACAAATTGAAGTATAAATAATCTTTTTGATTAATTTGCACATATAAGTAGCTTACTTACATAAGCTAATAAATAGAAGAGTAAGCGGTTATTAATTGTATTTATAACGGTATATTGGCAAGCGTTTTGCATAGTTTTCTTGTGTAAACTGTAGCGTTTATTGTATATATAGAAGTACTTTTACTTATCATATTGCTATAAACCCATAAAATGTAGTGTTTTCAATGATATTAGCAATTTATATCGGTGATATATAGTTGTTTTTCTTACAAATGAAGAATACAATCCTTTTTTAGAATAATTTACACCTATAAGTAGCTTACATTACATTAAGCTAATAAATAGAAGAGTAGAGGTTATTTATTGTGATTAACGGTATATTGCAAGAGTTTTTCATAGTTTCTTGTAAACTGTATACAAATAGTTTTACTTATCATATTGCTAAACCCTTAAAATGTAGTGTTTTCAATGATATTAGCAATTTATCGGTGATATATAGCTATTTTCCTACAAATTGAAGTATAAAATAATCTTTTTAGATTAATTTGCACCTATAAGTAGCTTACATTATATTAAGCTATTAAATAGAAGAGTAGGAGGTTATTTAATGTGATATAACCGTATATTGCAAGCGTTTTTCATAGTTTCTTCTAAACTGTAGCGTTCTTGTATATATACAAGTACTTTTACTTATCATATTGCTATAAACCCATAAAATGTAGTGTTTTCAATGATATTAGCAATTTATCGGTGATATATAGCTGTTTTCCTACAAATTGAAGAATACAATCCTTTTTTTAGAATAATTTACACCTATAAGTAGCTTACATTACATTAAGCTAATAAATAGAAGAGTAAGAGGTTATTTATTGTGATATAACGGTATATTGCAAGAGTTTTTCATAGTTTCTTGTAAACTGTATACAAGTAGTTTTACTTATCATATTGCTATAAACCCTTAAAATGTAGTGTTTTCAATGATATTAGCAATTTATTCGGTGATATATAGCTATTTTCTTACAAATTGAAGTATAAAATAATCTTTTTAGATTAATTTGCACCTATAAGTAGCTTACATTACATTAAGCTAATAAATAGAAGAGTAAGAGGTTATTTATTGTGATATAACGGTATATTGCAAGCGTTTTTCATAGTTTCTTGTAAACTGTAGCGTTATTGTATATATACAAGTAGTTTTACTTATCATATTGCTATAAACCCATAAAATGTAGTGTTTTCAATGATATTAGCTATTTATCGGTGATATATAGCTGTTTTCCTACAAATTGAAGTATACAATCCTTTTTTTTAAATAATTTGCACCTATAAGTAGCTTACATTACATTAACTAATAAATAGAAGAGTAAGAGGTTATTTATTGTGATATAACGGTATATTTTGAGCGTTTTTTATAGTTTCTTGTAAATTGTAAGCGTCATTGTATATATACAAGTAGTTTTACTTATTATATTTCTATAAACCCATAAAATGTAGTGTTTTCAATGATTTTTAGTTAGTTATCAGTGATATATAGCTATTTTCCTACAAATTGAAGTATACAATCCTTTTTTTAGAATAATTTGCACCTATAAAGTAGCTTACATTACATTAAGCTATTAAATTGAAAGTAAGAGGTTATTTATTGTGATATAACGGTGTATTGCAAGCGTTTTTCATAGTTTTCTTGTAAACCGTAGCGTTATTGTATATATACAAGTAGTTTTACTTATCATTTTGCTATAAACCCATAAAATGTAGTGTTTTCAATGATATTAGCTATTTATCGGTGATATATAGCTGTTTTCCAACAAATTGAAGTATACAATCCTTTTTTTAGAATAATTGTGCAAATATAAGTAGCTTACATTACATTAAGCTAATAAATAGAAAATAAGAGGTTATTTATTGTAGTATACGGTATATTGCAAGCGTTTTTTTTCATAGTTTTCTTTGTAAACTGTAGCGTTATTGTATAATATAAGTAGCTTTCTTATTATATTGCTATAAACCATAAAATGTAGTTGTTTTCAATGATATTAAGCTATTATCGGTGATATATAGCGGTTTTTCTACAAATTGAAGTATACAATCCTTTTTTAGAATAATTGCAACCTATAAGTAGATTACATTAAAATAAGCTAATAAATAGCAGGTAAGAAGGTTATTTATTGTGATATAACGGGGTAATTGCAAGCGTTTTTCAATAGTTTCTTGTAAACTGTTACGCGGTTACTGTAATATACAAGTAGTTTTACTTATCATATTGGCCTATAAACCCATAAAAATGTAGTGTTTTCAATGATATTAGCTATTTATCGGTGATATATAGCTGTTTATTACAAATTGAAGTATACAATCCTTTTTTTTAGAATAATTTGCACCTATAAGTAGCGTACATTACATTAAGCTAATCAATAGAAGAGGAAGAGGTATTTATTTGTGAATATAACGGTATATTGCAAGCGTTTTTCATAGTTCTGTGTAAACTGTAGCGTTTATTTGTATATATACAAGTAGTTTTAATTATTATATTGCTATAAACCCATAAAGTAGTGTTTTCAAGATTTTAGTTAGTTATCAGTGACATTATAGCTATTTTCCTACAAATTGAAGTATAAATCCTTTTTTTAAATAATTTGCACTATAAGTAGCTTACATTACATTAAGCTAGAAATAGAAGAGTAGAGGTTATTTATTGTGATATAAGGTATATTGCAAAGGCCAAGCGTTTTCATAATTCTTGTAAACTGTAGCGTTATTGTACATATAACAAGTAGTTTTACTTATCATATGGTATAAAACCAATAAAATGTAGTGTTTTCAATGATATTAGCTATTTATCGGTGATATCTAGCTGTTTTCCTACAATTGAAGATAAAATCCCGCCTCGTTTTAGAATAATTTGCACCTATAAGTAGCCTTAACATTATATTAAGCTATTAAATAGAAGGAGTAGGAGGTTATTTAATGTGGATATAACCGTAATATTGCAAGCGGTTTCTATAATTCTTCTAAACTGTAGCGTTAGTGTATATATACAAGTAGTTTTACTTATCATAATGCTTATAAACCATAAAATGTAGTGTTTTAATGATATTAGCAATTTATCCGGTGATATATAGCTGTTTTCCTACAAAGTGAAGAATACAAACCTTTTTTAGATTAATTTACACCATAAGTAGCTTACATTACATTAAGCTAATAAATAGAAGAGTAAGAGGTTATTTATTGTGAGTATAAACGGTATATTGCAAGAGTTTTTCATAGTTTCTGTAAACTGTAGCGTTATTGTATACAAGTAGTTTTACTTATCATATTGCTATAAACCCTTAAAATGTAGTGTTTCAATGATATTAGCTATTTATCGGTGATATATAGCTATTTACGACAAATTAGAAGTATTAAAATAATCTTTTAGATTAATTTTGCACCTATAAGTAGCTTACATTAACATTAAAGTAATAATAGAAGAGTAAAGAGGTTATTTAATTGGATATAACGGTATATTGCAAGCGTTTTTCATAGTTTCTTGTAAACTGTAAGCGTATGTATATATACAAGTAGTTTTTTTACTATCATATTGCTAAAAACCCATAAAATGTACTGTTTTCAATTGATATTAGCTATTTATCGGTGATATATAGCGTTTTCCTACAAATTGAAGTATAAAATCTCTTTTTAGAATAATTTGCACTATTAAGTAGCTTTACATTACATTAAGCTAATAAATAGAAGAGTAAATAGGTTATTTATTGTGATATAACGGTATATTGCAAGCCGTTTTTCAAAATTTCTTGTAAACTGTAGCTGTTATTGTATATATACAAGTAGTTTTACTTATCATATTGCTATTAAAACCATTAAAATTAGTGTTTTTCAATGATATTAGCTTATTTATTCGGGATATATAGCTGTTTGCCTACAATGAAAATAAAATCCTCTTTTAGAATAATTTGCACATATAAGTAGTTACATTAAATTAAGCTATTAAATAAAAAGAGTAAGAGGTTATTATTGTGATTATAACGGATATTGCTAGCGTTTTCATAGTTTTTCTAAGTACTGTAGCGATTGTATATATACAAGTAGTTTTACTTAAGAATGGCTATAAACCCATAATAAAATGTAGTGTTTCAATGATTTTAGCTAGTTATCAGTGATATGTAGGTGTTTTCCACAAATTGAAGTATAAAATCCTTTTTGTAGAATAATTTAACCTTTAAGTGTAGCTCTACATTACTTAGCTAATAAATAGAAGAGTACATAGGTTATTGATTGTGATATACGGATATTGCAAGAGTTTTTCATTAGTTTCTTGTAAAATGTAGCGTATTGTATATATACAAGTTAGTTTTACTTATCATATTGCTATAAACCATAAAATGTAGTGTTGCCATGATCTTAGCTATTTATCGGTTGATATATAGCTGTTTTCCTACAAATTGAAAAGTATAAAATAATCTTTTTAGAATAATTTGCAACTATAAGTAGCTTACATTACATAAAGCTATAAATAGAAGAGTAAGCGGTTATTTATTGTGATATAACGGTTAATTTGCAAAGCGTTTTTCTATTTCTTTAAACTGTAGCGTTATTTGTATATATACAAATAGTTTTACTTATCATATGCTATAAACCATAAAATGTAGTGTTTTCAATGATTTTAGCTAGTTCATCAGTGATATATAGCTGTTTTCCTACAAATTGAAGTATTAAAGTTCCATTGTTTAGAATTAATGTGCACCTATAAGTAGTTACATTACATTAAGCTAATAAATAGAAGAGTAAGGGTTATTTATTGTGATATAACGGTATATTGCAAGCGTTTTTCATACTTGCTTGTAAACTGTAGCGTTACTGTATAATATACAATGATTTTACTTATTATATTGCTATAAACATAAAATGTTGTGATTCAATGATTTTAGCTAGTATCAGTGATATATAGCTATTTTCCTACCAAATGAAGTATAAAATCCTTTTTTTAGGAATAATTTGCACCTCTAAGTAGCTTACATTACATTAAAGCTATTAAATAGAACAGTAAATGTTTATTTATTGTGATAGAACGGTATATTGCAAGCGTTTTATAGTTTTCTTTTAAACTGTAGCCGTTATTGTATATATACAAGTAGTTTTACTATCATATTGTTTTAAAAACCCATAAAATGTAGTGTTTTCAATGATATAGCAATTATCGGTGATATATAGCGTTTCCTACAAATTGAAGGAATTACAATCCTTTTTTGAATAATTTAACAGATAATTAGCGTACATTACATTAAGCTACTACCAATAGAAGAGTAAGAGGTATTTATTGTGATATACGGTATATTGCAAGAGTTTTTTCATAGGTTTCTTGTAAACTGTAGCGTTATTGTATACATGTAGTTTTCTTATCATATTGCTTATAAACCCTTAAATGTAGTGTTTTCAATGATATTAGCTATTTATCGGTTGATATATAGCTATTTTCCTACAAATTGAAGTATAAAATAATCTTTTTTAGATTTAATTTGCACCTATAAGTCGCTTACATTACATTAAGCTAATAAATAGAGAAGTAAGAGGTTATTTATGTGATATAACGGGTATATTGCAAGCGTTTTTTCAATAATTTCTTTGTAAACTGTTTAGCGTTATTGTATATATCAAGTAGTTTTACTTATCCTATGGCTATAAAAAAACCCATAAAAATGTAAATGTTTTCAATGATATTAGCTATTTATCGGTGATATATAGCTGTTTTCCTACAAATTGAAGTATAAAATCCTCTTTTTAGATAATTTTTCACTATAAGTAGCTTACATTACATAAGCTAATTAAATAAGAAGAGTTAATAGGTTATTTATTGTGATAAACGGTATATGCACGCGTTTTTCAAAGTTTCTTGTAAACGTAGCGTTATTGTATATATCCACAAGTCAGTTTTATTATATATTGCTATAAACCCATAAAATGTAGGGTTTTCAATGATATTAGCTATTTATCGGTGATATATAGCTGTTTTCCTACAATTGAAGTATAAAATCCTCTTTTTAGAATAATTTGCACAATAAGTAGCGTACATTTACATTAAGCTATTAAATAAAAGAGGTAATAGGTTATTTATTGTGATATAACGGTATATTGCACGCGTTTTTCATTAGTTTCTTCTAAACTGTAGCGTTATTGTATATATAAAAGTTAGTTTTACTTAGATATTGCTATAACCCATAAAATGTAGTGTTTTCAATGATTTTAGATAGTATCATTGATATATAGGTGTTTTCCTACAAATTGATGTATAAAATCCTTTTTTTATAATAATTTACACCTTTAAGTAGCTTACATACATTAAAGTGCTAATAAATAGAAGAGTAAGAGGTTATTTATTGTGATATAACCGGGATATTGCAAGAAGTTTTTCATTAGTTTGCTTGTAAACTGTAGCGTTATTTTATATATACAAGTAGTTACTTAGCATATTCTATAAACCCAGAAATGTAGTTGTTTTCAATGATTATTAGCTATTTATCGGTGATATATAGCTGTTTTTCCTACAAATTGAGTATAAAATAAATCTTTTTAGAAGAAATTTGCCACCGATAAGTAGCTGTACATACATTAAGCATTAAATTAGAAGAGTAGGAGGTTATTTATTGTGATTTATAACGGTATATTGCAAGCGTTTTTCAAGTTTCTTCTAAACGTAGCGTTATTGATATATATACAAATAGTTTTACTTATTATTTGCCTAATAAACACATAAAATTTATGTTTTTCAATGATTTTAGCTAGTTATCCATGATATATAAATGTTTTCCTACACAAATTGAAGTATAAAGTCCATTTTTTAGAATAATTTGCACCTATAAGTAGCTTACATTACATTAAGCTATTAAATATATGAGTAAAAGGTATTATTGTGATATAACGGTATATTGCAACAGCGTTTTTCATTAGTTTCTTGTAAACCGTAGCCGGTATGTATTATATTACAAGTAGTTTTACTATCATATTGCATAAACCAATTAAAATGTAGTGTTTTCCAAGATATTAGCTATTTATCGGTGAATATAAGCTGTTTTTCCGACAAATTGAAGTATACAATTCTTTTTTTAGAAATAATTTGCAAATATAAGTAGCTTTTATGACATTAAGCTAATAAATAGAAAAATAAGAGGTATTTATGTGGTATAACGGTTTATATTTGCAAGCGTTTTTCATAGTTTCTGTAAACTGTAGCGTTATTGTCTATATACAAGTAGCTTTTTACTATCATATGCTAAAAACCCATAAAAGGTAGTGTTTTCAATGATATTAGTATTTATGGTGATATATAGCTGTTTTCTACAAATATAAGATAAAATTCGCTTTTTAGAATAATTTGCACCTATAACTAGCTTACATTATATTTAAGCTATTAAATAGGAGGTAGCGAGGTTATTTATTGTGATATAACGGTATATTGCCAAGTTTTTTTCATAGTGTCTTGTAAAACTGTAGTAGCGTTATTGATAGATAAAAAAGAGTTTTACGTATCATATTGCAAGAAACCATTAAAATGTAGTGTTTCAAGATATTAGCTAGTATCGGTGATATTATAGCGATTTTCCTACAAATTGAAGTATAAAATCCTTTTTTTAGAAAATTTGTCACCTATACGTAGCTTACTTACATTTAAGCTATTAAATAGAAAGAGTAAGAGGTTATTTATTGTGATATAATGGTATAGTTGCAAGCGTTTTTCATATTTCTTGTAAACTGTAAGCGTTATTGTAACATATACAAGTAGTTTTACTTATCATATTGGTATAACCCATAAAATGTAGTGTTTTCAATGATATTAGCTATTTATCGGTGATTATATAGCTGTTTTCCTACAACTTGAAGTATAAATCCCTCCTTTTTAGAATAATTTGCACCTATAAGTAGCTTACATTATATTAAGCTATTAAATAGAAGATAGGAGGTTATTTAATGTGATATACACCGTAATATTGCAATGCGTTTTTTCACAAGTTTCCTTCTAAACTGTAGCGTTCTTGTATATATAGAAGTACTTTTTACTTGTTATCATATTGCTATAGAACCGCATACAAATGTAGTGCTTTTCAATGATATTATCAATTTATCGGTGATATATAGTTGTTTTCTTACAAATTGAAGAATACAATCCTTTTTTTTATAATAAATTTACACCTATAAGTGAGCTTACATTACATTAAGCTAATAAATAGAAGCGTAAGAGGGTATTTATTGTGATATCACGGTATATCAAGAGTTTTTCATAGTTTTCTTGTAAACTGTAATACAAGTAGTTTTTACTTATATATTGCTTATAAACCCTTAAAATGTATGTTTCCAAATGATATAGCAATTTTATCGGTGAGATATAGCTATTTTCCTACAATTGAAGTATAAAAAATAATCTTTTTTAGATTAATTTGCACCTATAAGTAGCTTACATTATATGAAGCTATTAAGATAGAAGAGTAAGGAGGTTTATTTAATGTGATACTAACTCGTATATTGCAAGCGTTTTTTCATAGTTTCTTTCTAAACTGTAGCGTTCTTGGTATATATACAAGACTTTTACTTATCAATATTGCTATAAACCCATTAAAATGTAGTGTTTCAAGTGAATATTAGCAATTTATCGGTGTATATGGCTGTTTTCCTACAAAATTGAAGAATACAATCCTTTTTTTAGAATAATTTAACCTATACGTGCTTACATTACATTAAGTACTAAAATAGAAGAGTAAGAGGTTATTTATTGTGATAATAAGGTATATTCTGCAAGAGTTTTTTCATAGTTTTCTTGTAAACTGTATCAAGAGTTTTACTTATCATATTGCTTAGACCCATTAAAATGTAGTGTTTTCATGATAATTACAATTTATCGGTGATGTATACATATTTTCCTACAAATGAAGTATAAAATGGAAATAATCTTTTTGGATTAATTTGCACCGATAAGTAGCTTACATTACATTTTAAGCTAATAAATAGAAAGGTATAGAGGTTATTTATTGTGATATAACGGTATATTGCAAGCGTTTTTTCATTAGTTTCTGTAACTGTAGCGTTATGTGTATATATACAAGTATTTACTTATTATATTGCTATAAACCCATAAATTATGTTTTAATGATTTTAGTTTAGTTATCAGTGACAAGTATATAAGCTACTTTTTCCTACAAATGAAGTATAAAATCCTTTTTTTAGATATTTGCACCTATCATAGCTTACATTACTTAAGCATTTAAAATAGAAGAGTAGAGGTTAGTTATTGTGATATAATTGGTATAATTGCAAGCGTTTTTCATAGTTTCTTTGTAAACTTTGCGTATTTGTACATATACAAGTAGTTTTTTTTACTTATCATATTGTATAGACCCATAAAATGTAGTGTTTTCAATGATTGTAGCTATTTATCGGGGATATATAGCTGTTTTTCCTACAAATTGTAAGTATAAAAAAAAATCCTCTTTTAGAATAATTTGCACATATAAGTAGCTTACATTATATTAAGCTATTAAATGAAGAGTAGGAGGTTATTTAAGTGATATAACCGTATAGTGCAAGCGTTTTTCATAGTTTCTTCTAAACTGTAGCGTTGTCTTGTATATATAGAAGTACTTTTTACACCTATCATATTGCTATAAACCCATAAAATGTATGTTTTCAATGAATATTAGCAATTTATCGGTGGATATTAGTTGTTTTCTCTTACAATTGAAATACAATCCCTTTTTTAGAATAAGTTTAACACCTATAAGTAGCTTACATACAATAAGCTAATAAATAGAAGATATAGGTATTTATTGTGATATAACGGTAATATTGCAAGAGTTTTTCATAGTTTCTTGTAAACTAGTATACCAGTGTTTTACTTATCATATGCTTATAAACCCTTAAAATGTAGTGTTTTCAATGATTTAGCCATTTTATCGGTGATATATAGCTATTTTCCTACAAAATTGAAGTATATAATCTTTTTAGATTAATTTTGCACCTATAAGTAGCTTACATTAATATTAAGCTATTGAAATAGAAGAGTAGGAGGTTATTTCCATGTGCTATAACCGTAATAGTGCAAGCGTTTTGTTCATAGTTTCTTCTAAACTGTAGCGTTCTTGTATATATACAATTACTTTTACTTATCATATTGCTTTATAAAACCCATAAAATGTAGTGTTTTCAATGATATTAGCAATTTATCGGTGATATATAGCTGTTTTCCTAGCAAATTGAAGAATACAATCCTTTTTTAGATAATTTACACCTATACGTAGCTTACATTTACATTAACTAATAACTAGAAAGAGTAGAGTTATTTATTGTGATTATAAACGGTATATTGCAAGAGTTTTTCTGTTTTCATTGTAAACTGTATACAGTGTTTTACTTATCATATTGCTATAACCCCTTAAATGTGTGTTTTCATCGATATTAGCAATTTATCGGTGATATATAGCTATTTTCCTCACAAATTGAAGTATAAAAGTAATCTTTTAGATTTAATTTGCCCCTAGAAGTAGCTTCATTACTTAACTAATAATAAGAAGAGTAAGAGGTTATTATTGTGATATACCGGTATAGTGCAAGCGTTTTTCATAGTTTTTCTTGTAAACTTGTAAGCGTTATTGTTATAGTATACAAGTAGTTTTACTTATCTATTGCTTATAAACCCATAAAATGTAGTGTTTTCCAATGATTACCTATTTATCGGTGATATATAGCTGTTTTCCTACAAATTGAAGTATACAATCCTTTTTTTTAATAATTTGCACCTATAAGTAGCTTACATTACATTAACTAATAAATAGAAGAAGTAAGAGGTTATTTATTGTGATATAACGTAGATTTTGATCGTTTTTTATAGTTTCTTGTAAATTGTAGCGTCATTTGTAATATATACAAGTAGTTTTCTTATTATATTTCTATAAACCCATAAAATGTAGTGGTTTTCAATGATTTTTTAGTTAGTTATCAGTGATATATGCTATTTTCCTACAAATTGAAGTCATACAATCCTTTTTTTAGAATAATTTGCACCTATAGTAGCTTACATTACATTAAGCTATTAAATTGAAAAGTAAGAGGTTATTTTTTGATATAACGTGTATTGCAAGCGTTTTTCATAGTTTCCTTGTAAACCGTAGGTTATTGTAATGATATACAAGTTTTTGTTACTTATCATAATTGCTAAGAAACCCTAAAATGTAGTGTTTTTCAATGGGATATTAGCTTTTATCGGTGATATATAGCTGTTTTTCCAACAACTTTAAGTATAACAATCCTTTTTTTAGAATAATTTGCAAATATAAGTAGCTTTACATTACATTAGCTAAAAATAGAAAATAAAGGTTATTTATTGTATTTGTATAACGGTATATTTCAAGCGTTTTTCATAGTTTTCTTTGTAACTGTAGCGGTTATTGTAATATATACAAGTAAGCTTTACTTATATATTGCTATAAACCCATAAATGGTATGTTTTCAATGATTATTAGCTATTTATCGGTATATTAGCTTTGTTTTTCTACAAATTGAATTATACAATCCTTTTTTAGAATCTTGCACCTATAAGTAGGCGTACAATTACATTAAGCTAATAATAGAAGGTAGAGGTTTATTTATTGTGATATAACGGTATAGTTGCAAGCGTTTTTTCATATTTTTCTTGTAAACTGTAGCGTACTGGTATATATACAAGTATTTTTGTACTTATCATATTGCTATAAACCCATAAAATGTAGTGTTTTCAATGAATATTAGCTATTTATCGTGATTATTGCTGTTTTTATTACAAATTGAAGTATACATCCTTTTTTTAAATAAGTTGCACCTATAAGTATCTTACATTACAGTAAGCTAATAAAATAGAAGAGTAAGAGGTTATTAGTTGTGATACAACGGTAATTGCAAGAGCGTTTTTCATAGTTTCTTTGTAAACTGTAGCGTTATTGTATTATACAAGTAGTTTTACTTATTGATATTGCTTATAAACCCAATAAATGTAGTGTTTCGAATGATTTTTAGTTATTATCAGTGACATATAAGCTATTTTCCTACAAATTGAGTATAAAATCCTTTTTTTAGAATATTTGCGCTATAAGTAGCTTACATTACGTATTAAGCTATTAAATATAAGTTAAGAAGGTATTTATTGTGATATAATGGTAGGATTGCACAGCGTTTTTCATAATTTCTTGGAACTGTAGCGTTATTGGTACATAATACAAGTAGTTTTACTTATCATATTGTATAAACCCTAAATGTAGTGTTTTTCAATGATATAGCTATTATACGTGATATATAGCTGTTTTCCTACAAATTGAAGTATAATCCCTCTTTTTTAGAATAATTTGCACCTTTAGTAGCTTACTTATATTTAAGCTATTAAATAGAAAGAGTAGGAAGGGTTATTTATAGTGATATAACCTATATTGCAAGCGTTTTTCATAATTTCTTCTAAACTGTAACGTTATTGTATATATCAAGTAGTTTGACTTATCATAATTGCTATAAACCCATAAAATGTAGTGGTTTTCAATGAATATTATTCAATTTATCGTGAATATAGAGCTGTTTTTTCCTACAAATTGAAGAATACATCCTTTTTAGATTAATTTACACCTATAAGTATCTTCCATTACATTAGAGCTAAGTAAATAAAGAGTAAGAGGTTATTTATTGTGTATAACGGTATATTGCAAGAGTTTTTTCATCTTTTCTTGTAAACTGTAGCGTTATTGTTACAAGTAGTTTTACTTTATCAGTATTGCTATAAACCCTTAAAATGTAGTGTTTTCACAAATGTATTAGCTATTTATCGGTGAATTAGCTATTTTCCGCTACAAATTGAAGTATAAAATATCTTTTTAGATTAATTTGCCCTATAAAGTAGCTTACATTACATTAAGCTAATAAATAGAAAGTAAGAGGTTATTTTGGTGATATTAACAGGTTATTGCAAGCGTTTTTTTCATAGTTTCTTGTAAACTGTAGCGTTATTGTATATATACAATTAGTTTTACTTATCTATTGCTATAAACCGCATAAAATGATACTGTTTTCAATGATATTAGCTATTTATCGGTGATATATAGCTGTTGTCCTACAAATTGAAGTATACAATCCTCTTTTAGAATAATTTTGCACCTATAAGTTAGCTTACATTACATTAAGCTAATAAATAGAAGAGTAATAGTTATTTATTGTGATATAACGGTATTATTGCAAAGCGTTTTTCAAAATTAATCTTGTAAACTGTAGCGTATTGTATATATACAAGTAAGTTTTACTTATCATATTGCTATAACCCATAAAATGTCAGTGTTTTCCAATGATATTGCTATTATCGGTGATATAGAGCTTTTTCCTAACAATTGAAATATTAAATCCTCTTTTTAGAATAATTTGTGCACATATAAGAGTAGCTTACATTAAATTAAGCTATTAATAAAAGAGTAAGAGGTTTATTTATTGTGAGATAACGGTATATTTGCTAGCGTTTTTCATAGTTTCTTTCTAAACTTAGCGTTATTGTATATATATCAGTACTATTTTTACTTAGATTGGCGGATAAAACCCATAAAATGTAGTGTTTTCAATGATTTTAGCTATTTATCATTGATATATAGGTTGTTTTCCTACAAATTGAAGTATAAAATCCTTTTTTTAAATAATTTACACCTTTAAGTAGCTTATATTACATTAGCTAATAAATAGAAGAGTAGAGGTTATTTCATGTTATATAACGTTATATTGCGAGTTTTTTCCATAGTTTTTCTTGTAAACTGGTAGCGTTTATTGTATAATATTACACGTTAGTTTTAACTTATCTATGCTATAAACCCATAAAATGAGTGTTCAATGATATTACTATTTATCGGTGATATATAAGCTGTTTTCCTACAATTGAAAGTATAAAATAATCCTTTGTTAGAATAATTTGCACTATACGTAGCTTAACCTTACATTAAGCTATTAAATAAAGGAGTATGTAGGTTATATTTAATTGTGATATAACGGTATATTGCAAGCGTTTTTCATAGTTTCTTGCTAAACTGTAGCGGTCTTGTATATATACAAATATTTTACTATCATATTTGCTATAACCCCATAAAAATGTGTGTTTTCAATGATTTTTAGCTGTTATCAGTGATATAATAGCTGTTTTCCTACAATTGAAGTATAAAGTCCATTTTTTAGATCATTTGCACCTATAGAGTAGCTTACATTACATTAAGCCTAATAAATAGAAGAGTAGAGGGTTATTTATTTGTGATATAACGGTATAATTGCATAGCGTTTCATACTTCTTGTAAACTGTGCGTTACTGTATTATACAATTAATTTTTTACTTATTTATATAGACTTAAAACCCATAAAATTTGTGAGTTCAATGATTTTAGCTAGTTTATCAGTGCTTTCTTTAATTTTTTATCTATATCTATTTTCCCTACAAATTGAAGTATAAAATCCTTTTTTTTAGAATAATTTTGCACCTATAAGAGCTTACATTACATTAAGCTATAAATAGAACAGGTAATAGTTTATTTTATTGTGATATAACGGTATATTGCAAGCGTTTTTCATAGTTTTCTTTTAAACTGTAGCGTTATTGTTTATACAAGTAGTTTTACTTATTATATTGCTATAAACCCATAAACTGTAGTGTTTTTCATGATTTTAGCTAGTTATCAAGTGATATATAGCTGTTTTCTACAATTGAAGTATAAAGTCCATTTTTTAAGAATATTTGCACCTATAAGTAGCTTACATTACATTAACTATTAAATATATGGTAAAAGGTTTATTTTATTGTGATATAACGGTATAGTGCCAAAGCGTTTTTCATGTTTCTGATAAACCGTAGCGGGTGAATGTATATATCCAAGTATATTTAATCACTTATCGATTGCTAATAAACCCATAAAATGTATTGTTTTCAATGATATTAGCTATTTATCGTTGATATAATAGCTGTTTTCCCGAAATTGAGTATACATCATTTTTTTAGAATAATTTACAAATATAAGTAAGGCTTTTATTACATTAAGCTATAAATATAAAAATAAGAGGTTATTTTATTGTGGTATAAAAAAACGGTAAGTTGCAAGCGTTGTTCATAGTTTGTTTGTAAACTGTACGTTATTGTATATATATCCAAGTCTTTTAGCTTTCATATTGCTATAACCATAAAAGGTATGTTTTTTTTTGTCAATGATTATTAGCTATTTCGGTGATATATAGCTGTTTCCTACAATATAAGGTTATAAAATTCGCTTTTTAGATATTTGCCACCTATAACTACTTACATTATATTAAGCTATTAATAGAAGAGTAGGAGGTTATTTATTGGATATAACGGTATATTGCAAGTATTTTTCATAGTTTCTTGTAAACTGTAGCTTATTGTAATATATAACAAGTAGTTTTTACTTATCATATTTGCATATAAAACACCAAAAATGTAGTGGTTTTCAATGATATAGCCTTTTATCGTGATTATATAGCCCGTGTGGTCCCTAAAATTGAAGTATAAAATCCTTTTTTTAGAATAATTTTGCACGGCTATAAGTACTTACATTACATTAAGCAATAAATAGAAGAGTAAGAGGTTATTTAATGTGATGTAATGGTATATGCAAGGCGTTTTTCATGTTTTTCTGTAAACTGTAGCGTTAAATTGTATATGACAAGTAGTTGTACTTATCATATTGCTATAAACCCATAAATGTAGTGTTTTTCATGATATTTAAAAAAAAAGCAAGACACAATTTTTTTTTAAAAAAAAAAAAAAAAACAAAAAAATCGGTGATATTATAGCTGTTTTCACCTACCAATGGAAAGTATACCAATCCTTTTTGTTATAATATTTGCACTATAAGTAGCTTAACATTACATTAAGCTAATAAATAGAAGATTAAGAGGTTATTTATTGTGATATAACGGTAATTGCAAGCGTTTTTGTCATAGTTTCTTGTAAACTGTAGCGTTATTGTATAATATACAAGTAGTTTTACTATTATAAATTGCTAGAAACCCATAAATGTAGTGTTTTCAATGATTTTAGTTAGTGTATCAGTGACATATAGCTCTTTTCCTACAAAGTAGAAGTATAAAATCCTTTTTTTAGAATATCAATTTTGCACCTATAAGTTAACTTACTTACATTAAGCTATTAAATAGAAGATAAGAGTTTATTTAATTGTGATATAATGGTATAGGTTGCAATGCGTTTTCATAGTTTCCTTGCAACTGTAGCGTTTATGGTACATATTACAAGTAGTTTTACTTATCTATTGGGTATAGACCCATAAATGTATGTTTTCCAATGATATTAGCTAGTTATCGGTGATATATAGCTGTTTTCCTACAAATTGAAGTGATAAAATCCGCTTTGTTTAGAATAATTTGCACCATAAGTAGCTTACATGATATTAAGCTATTCAAATAGAAGAGTAGGAGGTTATTTAATGTGATATAACCGTAATATTGCAGCGTTTTTCATAGTTTCTTCTAAACTGTAGCGTTCTTGTATATATAACAAGTACTTTACTGATCATAATTCTATAAACCCATAAAATGTAGTGTTTTTCAATGATGTTAGCAATTTTATCGGTGATATATAGCTGTTTTTCTTACAAATTTGGAGAATACAATCCTTTTTTTAGAATAATTTACACCTAATAAGTAGCTTACATTACATTAAGCTAATAAATATAAGAGTAAGAGGTTATTTATTTGTGGATCTAAACGTATATTGCAAGAGTTTTTCATAGTTTCCTTGTAAACTGTATACAAGTAGTTTTACTGTATCATAAATTGCTATAAACCCTTTAAAATGTAGTTTTTTTCAATGATATTAGCAATTTAGCGGTGATTATATAGCTAATTTCCTACAAATTGAAGTATAAAGTCCTCTTTTTAGATTAATTTGCACTAAAGTAGCTTAACAGTATATTAAGACTATTAAATAGAAGAGTAGGAGGTTTTATTTAATGATGATGTAACCGTATATTGCAAGCGTTTTTTGTCATAGTTTTTCTTCTAGACTGTAGCGTTCTTGTATATATACAAGTACTTTTACTTATCATATTGCGATAAACCCATAAAATGTAGTGTTTTCAATGATATTAGCAATTTATCGGTGATATACAGCTGGTTTTCTACACATTGAAGAATACAATCCTTTTTTTAGAATATTTACATCCTATAAGTATCTTACATTACATTAAGTCTAATAAATAGAAGAGTAAGAGGTTATTTATTGTGATATAACGGTATATTTGCAAAGAGTTTTTTCATGAGTTTCTTGTAAACTGGTATACAAGTAAGTTCTACTTATCATATTGCTATAAACCCTTTAAAAATGTAGTGTTTTCATGATATTTAGCAATTTATCGGTGATATATAGCTTTTTTCCTACAAATTGAAGTATAAAATTAATTTTTTTAGATTAATTTGCACCTATAGTAGCTTACATTACATTAAGCTAATAATAAAGAGGTAAGAGGTTATTTATTGTGATATACGGTATATTGCAAGCTCTTTTTTGAGGCTTTTTCATATTTTCATTGTAAACTGTAGCGTTATTGTATATATACAAGTAGTTTTTACTTGATCAATTGCTATAAACCGCATAAAATGTAGTGTTTTCAATGATATTAGCTATTATCGTGATATATGCTGTTTTTTCCTACAAATTTGAAGTATACATCCTTTTTTTTTAATAATTTGCACCTATAAGTACTTACATTACATTAACGAATAAATAGAAGAGTAAGAGGTTATTTATTGTGATATTAAACAGGTATATTTTAGCGTTTTTTATAGTTTTCTTGTAAATTGTAGCGTTCATTGTAATATATACAAGTAGTTTTACTTATTATATTTCTATAAACCCATAAAATTATTGTTTTCAATTGATTTTAGTTAGTTATCAGTGATTATAGCCTATTTTCCTACAAATTGAAGTATACAATCCTGTTTTTTTAGAATAATTTGGCACCTATAAGTAGCTTACATTACATTACGCTATTAAATTGAAAAGTAAGAGGTTATTTATTTGGATATAACGGGTGTATTGCAAGCGTTTTTTCATAGTTTCCTTGTAAACCGTACGTTATTGTCATATATACAAAGTAGTTTTACTTATCATATTGCTATAAAACCCATAAATGTATGTTTTCAACTGATCTTAAGCTATTATCGGTGATATATAGCTGTTTTCCCTACCAATTGAAGTATACAATCCTTTTTTTAGAATAATTTGCACCTATAAGTCGCTTACTTACATTAAGCTAATAAATAGAAGAGTAAAGAGGTTATTGTATTGTGATTATGGTATATTTCAAGCGTTTTTCATATTTTTCTTTAAAACTGTAGCGTTATTGTATATATACAGTATTTTACTGTATCATATTGCTATAGAACACCATAAAATGTAGTGTTTTTCATGTATTAGCTTATTTTATCGTGATATAGAGCTGATTTTTATTACAAAATTGAAGTATACAATATCCTTTTTTTAGAATATTTCACCTATAAGTAGCTTTACATTTACATTAAGCTAATAATAAGAATTTAAGAGGTTCTTTATTGTGATATAACGGTATATTGCAAGCGTTTTTCATAGTTTCTTGTAAACTGTATCGTTATTTGTAATATATACAAGTAGTTTTACTTTTATATTGCTATAAAAACCCATAAATGTAGTGTTTTCAATGATTTTAGTAGTTAGTTATCAGTGACCTATAGCTATTTTTCCTACAAATTGAGTATAAATCCTTTTTTTAGAGTAATTTGCACCTATAAGTAGACTTACAATTACATTTTAAGCTATAAATAGAAGAGTAAGAGGTTTATTTTTGTGATATATGGTATATTGCAAGCTTTTCATAGTTTCTTGCAAACTGTAAGGCGTTATTGTACATATACACAAGTAGTTTTCTTATCATATTTGGTATATAACCCCCATAAAATGTAGTGTTTTCAATGATATTAGCTATTTATCGGTGATATATAGCTGTTTTCCTACAATTGAAGTATAAAATCCTCTTTTTAACGAATATTTTGCACCTATAGTAGCTTTACATTATATTAGCTATTAATAGAGAGTAGGAGTTATTTAATGTGAATTTATAACCGTATATTGCAAGCGTTTTCATCAGTTTCTTCTAAAACTGTAGCGTTCTTATGTATATATACAAGTTACTTTTACTATCGTATTGCTATAAACCCATAAATGTAGTGTTTTCACTAGATTTTTAGCAATTTATCGGTGATATATAGGCTGGTTTTTCTTACAAATTGAAGAATACATTCCTTGTTTTTAGAATAATTTACACCTATAAGTTAGCTTACATTACATAAGCTAATAAATAGAAGAGTAAGAGGTTATTTATTGTGGATATAACGGTATATTTGCAAGAGTTTTTCATAGTTTTCTTGTAAACTGTATACAAGTAGTTTTACTTATCATATTTGCTATAACCCTTTAAAATGTAGTGTTTTCAATGATTTAGCAATTTATCGGTGATATATAGCTATTTTCCTACAAAATTTGAAGTATAAAATAATCTTTTTAGGTTTAATTTTGCACCTATAGTATCTTACCTTATATTAAGCTATTAAAATTAGAAGAGTAGGAAAGGTTTATTTAATGTGATTAACGTATATTGCAAGCGTTTTTCATAGTTTCTTCTAAACTGTATCTTCTTGTATATTACAAGTACTTTTATACTTATCATATTGCTATTAAACCTTAAAATGTAGTGTTTTCCAATGATCTTAGCAATTTTATCGGTGATATACAGCTGTTTTTCCTACAATTGAAGAATACATCCTTTTTTTAGAATCATTTTACACCTATCAAGTAGCTTTACATTACATTAAGCTAATAAATAGAAGAGTAAGAGGTTTAGTTTTGTGTATACGGTATATTGCAAGAGTTTTTCATAGTTTGCTTGTAAACTGTATACAAGTAGTTTTACTTATCATATTGCTATAACCCTTACAATGTATTTGTTATTCAATGATATTAGCAATTTATCGTTGAATTATATAGCTATTTTTCCCTACAAATTTGAAGTATAAAATAAGCTTTTTAGATTAAATTTGCACCTATAAGTAGCTTACATTACATTAAGCTAATAAATAGAGGGCAAGAGGTTATTTGATTGGTGATATAACGGTACATTGCAGCGTTTTTCATAGTTTCTTATAAACTGTAGCGTTATTGTATATATACAAGTAGTTTGTACTTATCCGTATTGCTATCAATCCCATACCTATAAAATGTATGGTTTTCAATTATATTAGCTATTTATCGGTGATAATATCTGTTTTCCTACAAAATTGAGTATAAAATCCTCTTTTAGAAAAATTTGCCCCTATAAGTAGCTTCTTTCATTAAGCTATTAAATAGAAGAGTAAGATGTTATTTATTGTGATATAACTGTATATTTGCAAGAGTTTTTTCATAGTTTCTTCTAAACTGTAGGCGGATTGTAATATATACAAGTAGTTTTTTACTTAATATATTGCTATAAACCCATAAAATGTAGTTTTTTCAATGATTTTAGCTAGTTTCGTGATATTAATAGCTGTTTTCCTACAAATTGAAGTATAAAATCCTTTTTTGTAGAATAATTTGCACCTTTAAGTAGCTTACATTACATTAAGCCTATGAAAATAAAAGAGTAAATAAGGTTATTTTGTGGATATAACTATATATTGCAAGCGTTTTCATTAGTTTCTTGTAAAACCGTAGCGTTATTGTATATATACAAGTAGGTTTACTTATCATATTGCTATACACCCATAAAATGTAGTGGTTTTTTCAATGTTAGCTATTTATCGGTATTATAGCTGTTTTCCTACAAATTGAAGTATGACAATCCTTTTTTTTAATAATTGCAACCTAATAAGTAGCTTACATTACATTAACTAATAAATATAGAGTAAGAGGTTTATTTATTGTGATATAAAAACGGTATTTTTGAGGCGTTTTTTCCATAGCTTCTTGTTAAACTGTACGTTATTGTATATATACAAGTAGTTTTACTTATCATATGCTATTAACCCATAAATGGTAGTGTTTTCAATGATATTAGCTATTTATCGGTGATATATAGCTGTTTTTTCCTACAATTGAAGTATACAATCCTTTTTTTTAAATAAGTTTGCCCTATAGTAGCTTTACACTACATTAACTATTAAATAGAAGATAAGAGGGTATTGTTATGTGATATAACTGTATATTTTTGAGCGTGTTTTATAGTTCTTGTAAATGTAGCGTTATTATTGTATATATACAAGTATTTACTTTATTATATTTCTATAAACCCATAAAATGTAGTGTTGTCAATGTTTTAGTTAGTTTATCAGTGTATATATATTATTTTTCCTACAAATTGGAAGTATGGCAATCCTTTTTTTTAGAATAATTTGCACTATAAGTAGCTTACCTTACATTAACTTTATAAATTGAAAAGTAAGGAGGAGGTTATTTTATTGTGATATACGGTGTTTGCAGCGTTTTCATAGGTTCTTGTAAACCGTATCGTTAGTGTATATATACAAGTATTTTACTTATCATATTGCTAAATAGAGCCCATAAATGTAGTGTTTTCAATGATATTGCTATTTATCGGTGATCTATAGCTGTTTTCCAACAAATTGAAGTATACAATCCTTTTTTTTAGAATTTTGCAAATATAAGGTAGCTTACATTACATTACTCTAATAATAGAAAATAAGAGGTTATTTATTTTAGTATACCGGTATTTGCAAGCGTTTTTTCATAGTTTTCTTGTAAACTGTAGCGTTATTGTATAATACAGTAGCTTTACATTATTATTTGCTATAAACCCCATAAAATGTAGTGTTTTTCAATGATAGTAGCTATTTATCGGTGATATATAGCTGTTTTCCTACAAATTGAAGTATACAACTCCTTTTTTTTAGAATAATTTGCACCTATAAGAGCTTACATTACATTAAGCTAATAAATAGGAAGAGTAAGAGGTTATTTATTGTGATATAACGGTATATTTGCAAGGCGTTTTTCATAGCTCTTGTAGAACTGTAGCGTTATTGTATATATACAGTAGTTTTACTTATCATATTGCATAAACCCATAAAATTAGTGTTGTTCAATGATTATTACTATTTATCGTGATATATAGCTGTTTTTAATTACAAATTGAAGTATACAATCCTTTTTTTTAGAATAATTTTCACCTATAAGTAGCTTACATTACATTAAGCTAATAAATAGAAGAGTAAGAAAGTTATTTATTGTTAATATAGACGGTCATATTGTAAAAAATTGCAAGCCGTTTTTCAATAGTTTTCTTGTAAACTGTATCGTTATTGTATATAACAAGTAGTTTTACTTATTAATATTGCTATAACCCATAAATGTATGTTTTCAAATGATTTTTAGGGGTTAGTTATACAGTGATATATAGCTATTTTCCTACAAATTGGAGTATAAATCCTTTTTTAGAATAATTTGCACCTATAAGTAGCTTACATTACATTAAGCTATTATACATAGAGAGTAAAGAGGTTATTTATTGTGATATAACGTATATTGCAAGCGTTTTCCATAAACGGTTCTTGTAAACTGTAGCGTATTTGTATAATATACAAGTACTTTACTTATTATATTGGCTATAAACCCATAAATTGTATTGTTTTCATGATTTAGCTATTATCGTTGTTATATAGCTGTTTTCCTACAATTAAAGAATACATCCTTTTTTTTAAATAATTTACACCTATAAGTGCGTTACATGGCGATTAAGCTAATAAATAGAAGAGTAAGAGGTTATTTATTGTGATATAACGGTATATTGCAAGAGTTTTTCATAGTTTTTCTTGTAAACTGTAGCGTTATTGTATACAAGTAGTTTTACTTATCATATTGCCTATAACCCTTAGAATGTGAGTGTTTTCATGATATTAGCTATTTATCGGTGATATATAGCTATTTTTTCCTACAATTGAAGTATAAAATAATCTTTTTAAGATTAATGATGCACCTATAAGTAGCTTACATTCATTAAAGTAATAAATAGAGGAGTAGAGGTTATTTATTGTGATATAAAACGGTATATTTGCAAGCGTTTTTCTAGTTTTTCTTGTAAACTGTAGGCGTTTATTGTATATATACAAGTAGTTTTTACTTATCATAGATTGGTCTATAAACCCATAAAATGTACTGTTTTTTCATGATATTAGCTTTTCATCGGTGATATATAGCTGTTTTCCTACAAATTGAATATAAAATCCTCTTTTTTAGAATATTTGCACCTTAAGTAGCTTACATTACATTAAGCTAATAAATAGAAGAGTATAGGGTTTATTTATTGTGATATAATGGTATATTGCAAACGTTTTTCAAGTGTTCTTGTAACCTGTAGCGTTATTGTATATATCCAAGTCAGTTTTACTATCTATTGCATAAACCCATAAAATGTAGTGTTTTTTCCAAATGATATTAAGCTATTTTAATCGTGACATATAGCTGTTTTCCTACAAATTGAAGTATAAAAATCCGCTTTTAGAATAATTTTAGCACATATAGTAGCTTACATTACTTAAGCCTTTAAATAAAAGAGTAAATCAGGTTATTTAATTGTTGCTATAACGGTATATTGCACGCGTTTTTTCATAGTTTTCTTCTTAACTTGTTGCGTATTGTATATATACAAGTAGTTTTACTTATCATATTGCTATAAACCCATAAATGTAGTGTTTTTATGATATTATCTATTTATCTAGTATATAAGCTGTTTTTTCCTACAAATTGAAGTATAAAATCCTCTTCTTAGAATACTATGCACCTATAAGTACTACTTACATTAAGCTATTAAACGATAGAGGTAAGAGGTTATTTATTGTGAGAATAACGGTATAATTGCAGCTTTTTGTCATGTTTCTTGTTAAACTGTACCGTTTATTGTATATATACACGTAGTTGTTTACTGTGATCATATTGCTATAGAACCCATAAAATGTATGTGTTTTCAATGATTTTAGCTGTTATCAGTGAAGATTGGTTTTTTTTCTACAAATTGACGTATATTTATTTATATCTGTAGCTAAATAAGCTTTTTTATATTTGCTACAACTATATTTTACAAATTACATGGCTAAAATATGTATTTGTTCATGAAATTTAGATCTCATTTTAATCTAAAATAATGTTCTTTTTTCAAGTATTTTAATGTTTTTTGAAAGGCTAATAATGCGAAATTTGACAAGATTCAGCACTTTTACACACCTATATTTAACAATGTTATGAGCTAAAAATATTTTATTTTTTCTGAATTTAGGATATAATTTTTAATCTTAAAAACAACGTTTTTTCAAGTTTTTTAATGTATTTTTGAAAGAATAAAAAATGTCGACATATTAGCATTATTCAGCACTTCTACACAACTTATTTGACAATATTTATGAGCTTCAAAAAATATGTAATTAGTCATGAATTTATTTATCAATTTTTATTCTTAAAAACAGTTTTTTTCAAGTGTTCTAATGTATGTTTGAAGGGCTACAAAAATGTCGAAAATTGACATTATTCAGCCTTTTTTTTTGATAGAGAAATTCAAAATGTGGATTTATAGTTGTTTTCATAGAATTGCTATTTTAAACTACTGTAAGCTTATAATAGCAGTTTTAGACTCTATATTGTGATACAATGGTATATTTATATACGTGTTTTTCATAGTTTCTTCTTAATTGTGGTGTTAATCATTAATAGAAGGTATTTTACCTTAACTGATAATGTATTATACCCTCACAAAATGTGGTTCTTTTCAATGATTTTAGCTGGTTTCGGTGATATATATCTGTTTTTTTCCTAAATTTTTGAAGTATACAATCCTTTTTTTAGAATAATTTCACCTATAAGTATCTTACATTACATTAAGCTATTAAATAAAGAGTAAAGAGTTATTTTATATTGATATAACGGTATATTGCAGCCGTTTTTCATAGTTTCGTTCTAACGTAGCGTGATTGTATATATACAAGTAGTTTTACTTATATATGCTTAAACCCATAAAATGTAGTGTTTTCAATGATTTTAGCTAGTTTCATTGATATATAGCTGTTTTCCTACAATTGAAGTATAAAAATCCTTTTTTAGAATTACTTTGCGCCTATAAGTAGCTTTACATTACATTAAGCTATTAAATAGAAGAGTAAGTGGTTATTTATTGTGATATAACGGTATATTGCAAACGTGTTTTCATAGTTTCTTTTTAAAGCCGTAGCGTTATTGTATTATACCGTGTTTTACTTATCATATTGCTATAAAAACCCATAAAATGTAGTGTTTTCCATGATTTTTCGCTAGTTATCGTGAGAGTTGTTTTTTTTCTACAAATTGAAGTATATTTCTTATTCTGTAGCTAAATAGCTTTTAATCTGCGACAACTATATTTTACAAATTAATGAGCTAATAATATGTAAGAATTTTCTGACATCTACATATCAATTTTTAATTCTTAAAAACAGTGTTTTTCAAGTATTTTAATGTATTTTTGAAGGCTGAGATAATGTCGAAATTTGACATTATTCAGCACTTATACACAACTATAATTTTACATGTTTATGACTAAAAATTGTATTTTTGCATTGAAATTTAGGTATCAAAATTTAATCTTAAAAACAACGTTTTTTCAAGTGGTTTAATGTATTTTTGAAATGCCTAAAATGTCGAAATTTGACATTATTCAGCACCTTAACCCAATTAATTTTATAATATTATGAGCTTCAAATATGTATTTTTCATGAAATTAATGTATCATTTTATCCAAAAAAAAACATAACGTTTTTTCAAGTGTTTTATGTATTGTTTGAAGCTAAAAAATGTTGAAAATTGACATATTCAGCCCTTTTGTTTTGATAGAAAAATTCAAATGGTGGAATTATCGTTGTTTTCCCGTTAGAAAATGCTATTTTAAACTACTGTAAGCTTATATAGAGTTTGAGACTCTTATTTGTGATACAATTGTTATTATACGTTTTTCAAGTTTCTTCTTAAATTGTGGTGTTATATCATTAATAGAAGGTATTTACCTTATGAATAATGTTTATACACCCTCAAAATGTTGTTCTTTTCAATGTTTTTTTAGCTGTTATCGGTGATATATACTTTTTTCCTACAATTTGAAGTATACGAATGCCTTTTTTTCGAATAATTTTGCACCTATAATTAGCTTACTTACTTAAGCTAATAAATATAAGAGTAAGAGGTTATTTATTGTGATAATCGGTATAATTGCCAACGTTTTTCATAGTTTCTTGTAACGTAGCGTTATTGTATATATAACGAAGTAGTTTTACTTATCATATTGCTATAACCCATAAAATGTAGTGTTTTCAATGATATTAGCTATTGTATCGGTGATATATAGCTGTTTTCCTACAATTGAAGTATACAATCCTTTTTTTAGAATAATTTGCACCTATAAGACTTACAATTACATTTAACTAATAAATAGAAGAGTAAGAGGTTATTTTAATTGTGTATAACGGTATAGTTGCAAGCGTTTGTCCCATACTTTCTTGTAACTGTAGCGTTATTGGTTTTATATACAAGTTAGTTTTTACTTATTATAGTTGCTATAAACCCATAAAAATGTTGTGATTTTCATGAATTTAGCTAGTTATTAGTGATATCTAGCTATTTTCCTACAAATTGAAGTATAAAAATCCCTTTTATTCGAATAATTTGCACCTATAAGTAGCTTACATTACATTAAGCTATAAATAGAGTAAATGTTTATATGTGATATAACGGTATATTGCAAGCGTTTTTTTCGTAGTTTTTTTAAACCTGTGGCGTTTATTGTATATATACAACTAGTTTTCTTATCATATTGGTATAAACCCATAAAATGTTAGTTTTTCAATGATATTAGCTATTTACGGTGATAATAAGCTGTTTCCTACAAATTGAAGTATAAAAATTCCTCTTTTATAAATAATTGCACCTATAATAAGCTTACATTATATTAAAGCTATAAATAGAAAAGTAGAGTTATTTAATGTGATTAACGTATATTCAAAGCGTTTTTCATAGTTTTCTTCTAAATGGTAGCGTTTATTGTATATATACAGTAGTTTTACTTATCATATTGCTCTAAACCTAAAAAAACCCATAAATGTAGTGTTTTCAATGATATTAGCAATTTATCGGGTGAATATAAGCTGTTTTCCTACAAATTGAAAGAATACAATACTTTTTTTAGAATAATTTATTTTACACCTATAAGTAGCTACTTAAATTAAGCTAATCAATAGAAGATTAAGGAGGTTATTTATTGTGATATAACGGTATAGTTGCAAAGTTTTTCCAATTTCTTGTAAACTGTAGCGTTATTGATACAAGTAGATTTTTACTATCATATTGGTATAAACCCTTATAATGTAGTGTTTTCAATGATAGTAGCTATTTATCGGTGATATATAGCTATGTTTCCTACAAATTGAAGTATAAAATATCTTTTAGATTAATTTGCCCTATAAGTAGCTTTCCTATACATTAAGCTAATAAATAGACGATAAGGAGGTTATGTGATTGTGATATAACGTATATTGCAAGCGTTTTTCATAGTTTCTTGTAAACTGTATGAGTTTATTAAATATATACAATTAGTTTTACTTTATCATATTGCTATAATAACCATAATAATGTACTGTTTTCAATGATATTAGCGTATTTATCGGTGATATATAGCTGTTTTCCTACACATTGAAGTATAAAATCCTCTTTTTTTTAGAATAATTTTGCACCTATTAAGTAGCTTACATGACATTAAGCTAATAAATATAAAGAGTAAGAGGTATTTATTGTGATATACCGGTATTTGCAAGCGTTTTTTCATAGTTCTTGTAAACTGTAGCGTTATTGTATATATACAAGTATTTACTTATCATATGCTATAACCAACCCCATAAAATAGTAGTGTTTCAATGATATTAGCTATTTATCGGTGATATATAGCTGTTTTTCCTACAATTAATTATAACATCCTCTTTTGTAGACTAATTGTACATATAAGTAGCTTCATTACATTTAGCTATTACATAAAAGAGTAAGAGGTTATTTATTGTGATATAACGGTATATTGAAAGCGTTTTTCATTTTCTTCTAAACTGTAGCGTTATTTTATATACAAGTAGTTTTACTTATTATATTACTATAAACCCATAAAATTGTAGTGTTTTCAATTATTTTAGCTGAGTTAATCAGTGATATATAGGTGTTTTCCTACAAATTGAGTATAAAATCCTTTTTTTAGAATAATTTGCACCTAAAAGGTAGCTTTACATTACATTAGGCTATTAAATAGAAGAGCAAGATTTAATTTATTGTGATATAACGGTATATTGTCAGGCGTTTTTCATATTTCTTGTAAACTGTAGCGTTATTGTATATATACAATAGTTTTACTTATCCTATTGCTATAAACCTATAAAATGTAGTGTTTTCAATTATATTAGCTATTATCGGTTGATATATAGCTGTTTTTCCTACAAATTGAAGTATAAAATCCTCTTTTTAATAAAATTTTGCACCTATAAGTACTTACATTTCATTAAGCTATTAATAGAAGAGTACGAGGTTATTTTATTTGATATAACTGTATTTGCAAGAGTTTTTTCCTGTTTGCTTCTAACCTGAAGCCGTGATTGATATATACACGTATTTTGGACTTATTTATATTGCTAATAAACCCATAAAATGTAGTGTTTTCAATGATTTTTTAGCTAGTTTTATTCAGTGATATATAGCTGTTTTCCTACAAATGGAAGTATAATCTTTTTTTTTAGAATAATTTGCACCTATAATAGCTTACATTACATTAAGCTATAATAGAAGATGTAATGGGTTTATTTTATTGTGATATAACGGTAATATTGCAACCGTTTTTCATAGTTTCTTGTAAACCGTAGCGTATGTATATATACAAGTAGTGTTTACTTATCATATTCTATAAACCCATAAAATGGTATTGTTTTTTATGATATTATCTATTTATCGGTGATATATAGCTGTTTTCCTACAAATTGAAGTATAAAGTCCTCTTCTTAGAATATATGCACCTATAAGTAGCTTACATTCCATTAAGCTCAGTATAAAAACAGGCAAGATAAGAGGTATTTATTGTGAAATAACGGTATATTGCAGGCGTTTTTTTTCATAGTTTCTTGGAAACTGTATCGTTATTTGTATATATACACCGTAAGTTTTTACTTATCATATTGCTATAAACCCATAAAATGTAGTGTTTTCAATGATTTTTAGCTAGTTATCAGTGAAGAGTGGTTTTTTTCTACAAATTGAAGTATATTTTTCTTTACTATCTGTAGCTAAATAGCTTTTTTTATATTTTGCTCAAACTATAGTTTACAAAATTAATAGCTAAAATATGATTTTCATGAAATTTAATATCAATTTAATCTTAAAAATAATGTTTTTTTCAGTATTTAATGTATTTTTGAAAGGCTAAATAATGTCGAAATTTTACAATATTCAAGCACTTTTACCAACTATATTTAACATGTTATGAGCTAAAATATTTATTTTTCATGAAATTAGGTATCAATTTTTAATCTTAAAAACAACGTTTTTTTCAAGTTTTTTTAATGTATTTTTGAAAGCATAAACAAAATGTCGAAATATGACATTATTCAGCAACTTCCTACACACTATATTTGACATATTAATGAGCTTAAAATATGTATTAGTCATGAAATTTTATGTATCAATTTTATTCTAAAAACAACTTTTTTCAAGTGTTCTAATGTATTTTTGAAGGGCTAAAAATTGTCGAAAATTGACATTATTCGCCTTTTTTTGAAATAAGAGAAATTCAAATGTGAATTATAGTTGTTTTCATTAGAAATTGCTATTTTAAACTTACTGTAAGCTTATAATAAGCAGTTTTTGAGACTCTATATTGTGATACAATTGTATATTTACGTGTTTTCATAGTTTTTCTTCTTAATTGTGGTGTTTATATCATTAATAGAGGTATTTACCTATGATAATGTATTATACCCTCCAATGTGTTCTTTTCAATGATTTTTAGCTGGTTACCATTCGGTGATATATAGCTGTTTTCCTACAATTTGAAGTATACAATCCTTTTTTTAGAATAATTTGCACCTATAAGTATCTTACATTACATTAGCCTATTAAATAGAAGAGTAAGAGGTTATTTATAGTAATATAACGTATATTGGCAAGCGTTTGTTTCATAGTTTCTTCTAAACTTAGCGTTTTGTATTATACAAGTAGTGTTTTACTTATTATATTGCTATAAAACCCATAAAATTAGTGTTTTCAATGATTTTAGCTAGTTAGCAGTGATATTATAGCTGTTGTCCTACAAATTGAAGTATAAATCCTTTTTTTAGAATATTTGCGCCCTTAAGTAGCTTACATTACATTAAGCTATTAAATACGAAGAGTAAGTGGTTTATTTTTATTGTGATATACCGGTATATTGCAAACGTTTTTCATAGTTTTCTTGTACCCGTAGCGTTATTGTCATATATAACAAAGTAGTTTTTTACTTATCATATTGCTATAAACCCATAAAATGTAGTGTTTTCAATGATTTTAGCTAGTTATCAGTGAAGAGTTTGTTTTTTTTCTACAATTGAAGTATTATTTCTTTATATCTGTAGCTAAATGCTTTTTATATCTGCGACAACTATATTTTACAAAATAATAGCTATAATTGTATTTTGTTCATGAAATCTACATATCAATTTTAATCTTAAAAACGTGTTTTTTTCAAGTATTTTAATGTATTTTTGAAAGGCTAAATAATGTGAAATTTGACATTATTCAGCCCTTATACCCAACTCTATTTTAACCATGTTTATGAGCTAAAAATATGTATTTTTTCATGAAATTTAGGTATCAATTTTAATCTTAAAAACAACGTTTTTTTTGCAAGTGTTTTAATGTATTTTTGAAAGCCTAAAAATGTCGAAATTTGACATTATTCAGCCCCTTACAGCAATTATATTTATAATATTATGAGCTTAAAAATATGTATTTTTCATGAAATTTAATGTATCATTTTATGCCTAAAAAAACAACGTTTTTTTTCAAGTTTTTTAATGTGATTTTTGAAAGCCTAAAAAATGTTGAAAATTGACATTATTCAGCCCTTTTTTTGATAGACAAAATTCAAAATGTGAATTATAGTGTGTTTTTCGTAGAAATTGCTATTTTAAACTACTGTAGCTTATAATAGGAGTTTAGACGCTATATTGTGATACAATTGTATATTATAACGTGTTTTCATAGTTTCTTCTTAATTGTGGTGTTATATTTCATTAATAGAAGCTATTTACCTGGTTATGATATGTTATTATACCCTCAAAATGTGTTCTTTTCAATGAGTTTAGCTGGTTATCGGTGATAGAATAGCTGTTTTCCTACAATTTAAGTATACAATCCTTTTTTTAGATAATTTTGCACCTATAAGTAGCTTTACATTACATTTAAGGCTTAATAAATAGAAGAGTAAGAGTTTATTTATTGTGATATATCGGTAATATTGGCAGCTTTTTCATAGTTTTCTTGTAAACTGTAGCGTTATTGTATATATCAAGTATTTTACTTAGCATATTGCTATAAACCCATAATGTATTGTTTTTCAATGATTTAGCTATTATCGGTGATATATAGCTGTTTTCCTACAAATTGAAGTATAAAATCCCTTTTTTAGAATAATTTGCACCTATAAGTAGCTTACATTACATTAAGCTATAAATAGAAGAGTAAATGTTATTTATTGTGATATACGGTATATTGCAAGCGTTTTTCATAGTTTCTTGTAAACTGTAGCGTTATTGTATATATACAATTTAGTTTTACTTATCATATTGCTATAAACCCATAAAATGTAGTGTTTCAATGATTTTTAGCTATTTATCGGTGATATATAGCTGTTTTCCTACAAATTGAAGTATAAAACCTCTTTTTAGAATAATTTGCACCTATAATAGCTTACATTACATTAAGCTATTAAATAGAAGAGTAGATGTGTTATTTATTTGTGATATAACGGTATATTGCAGCGTTTTTTCATAGTTTCTTTTAAACTGTAGCGTTATTGTATATATACAAGTAGTTTTACTTATCATATTGCTAAAAACCCATAAAATGTAGTGTTTTCAATGATATTAGCATTTATCGGTGATATATAGCTGTTTTCCCTACAAATTGAAGATACAATCCTTTTTTAGAATAATTTGCACCTATAATAAGCTTACATTACATTAAGCTAATAAATAGAAGAGTAGAGGTTATTTAATGTGATATAACGGTATATTGCAAGAGTTTTTTCATAGTTTCTTGTAAATGTAGCGTTATTGTATACAAGTAGTTTTACTTATCATATTGCTATAAACCCTTAAAATGTAGTGTTTTCAATGATATTAGCATTTATCGGTGATATATAGCTGTTTTTCCTACAAATATGAAAATAACCCTTTTTTTAGAATAATTTGCACCTATAAGTAGCTTTCATTACATTAAGCTAATAAATAGAAGAGTAAGAGGTTATTTATTGTGATATAACGGTATATTGCAAGCGTTTTTCATAGTTTCTTGTAAACTGTAGCGTTATAGTATATATACAAGTAGTTTTACTTATCATATTGCTATAAACCCATATAATGTACTGTTTTCAATGATATTAGCTATTTATCCGTGATATATAGCTGTTTTCCTACAAATTGAAGTATAAAATCCTCTTTTTAGAATAATTTGCACCTATAAGTAGCTTACATTACATTAAGCTAATAAATAGAAGAGTAATAGGTTATTTATTGTGATATAACGGTATATTGCAAGCGTTTTTCATAGTTTCTTGTAAACTGTAGCGTTATTGTATATATACAAGTAGTTTTACTTATCATATTGCTATAAACCCATAAAATGTAGTGTTTTCAATGATATTAGCTATTTATCGGTGATATATAGCTGTTTTCCTACAAATTGAAGTATAAAATCCTCTTTTTAGAATAATTTGTACATATAAGTAGCTTACATTACATTAAGCTATTAAATAAAAGAGTAAGAGGTTATTTATTGTGATATAACGGTATATTGCAAGCGTTTTTCATAGTTTCTTCTAAACTGTAGCGTTATTGTATATATACAAGTAGTTTTACTTATTATTTTGCTATAAACCCATAAAATGTAGTGTTTTCAATGATTTTATCTAAATATCAGTGATATATAGGTGTTTTCCTACAAATTGAAGTATAAAATCCTTTTTTTAGAATAATTTGCACCTAGAAGTAGCTTACATTACATAAAGCTATTAAATAGAAGAGTAAGAGGGTATTTATTGTGATATAACGGTATATTGCAGGCGTTTTTCATAGTTTCTTGTAAACTGTAGCGTTATTGTATATATACAAGTAGTTTTACTTATCCTATTGCTATAAACCTATAAAATGTAATGTTTTCAATTATATTAGCTATTTATCGGTGATATATAGCTGTTTTCCTACAAATTGAAGTATAAAATCCTCTTTTTAGAAAAATTTGCCCCTATAAGTAGCTTACATTTCATTAAGCTATTAAATAGAAGAGTAAGAGGTTATTTATTGTTATATAACTGTATATTGCAAGAGTTTTTCATAGTTTCTTCTAAACTGTAGCGTGATTGTATATATACAAATAGTTTTACTTATATATTGCTATAAACCATAAAATGTAGTGTTTTCAATGATTTTAGCTAGTTATCAGTGATATATAGCTGTTTTCCTACAAATTGAAGTATAAAATCCTTTTTTTAGAATAATTTGCACCTATAAGTAGCTTACATTACATTAAGCTATTAAATAGAAGAGTAAGTGGTTATTTATTGTGATATAACGGTATATTGCAAGCGTTTTTCATAGTTTCTTGTAAACCGTAGCGTTATTGTATATATACAAGTAGTTTTACTTATCATATTGCTATAAACCCATAAAATGTAGTGTTTTCAATGATTTTAGCTATTTTATCAGTGAAGATTTTTTTTTTTCTTCTACAAATTGAAGTATATTTCTTTATATCTGTAGCTAAATAGCTTTTTATATCTGCGACAACTATATTTTACAAAATTAATAGCTAAAAATATGTATTTTTCATGAAATCTACATATTAATTTTAATCTTAAAAACAATGTTTTTTCAAGTATTTTAATGTATTTTTGAAAGGCTAAATAATGTCGAAATTTGACATTATTCAGCACTTATACACAACTATATTTTACAATGTTATGAGCTAGAAATATGTATTTTTCATGAAATTTAGGTATCAATTTTAATCTTAAAAACAACGTTTTTTCAAGTGTTTTAATGTATTTTTGAAAGCCTAAAAAATGTCGAAATTTGACATTATTCAGCACCTTAACACAACTATATTTTACAATATTACGAGCTTAAAATATGTATTTTTCATGAAATTTATGTATCAATTTTATTCTTAAAAAACAAAGTTTTTTTCAAGTGTTTTAATGTATTTTTGAAAGCCTAAAAAATGTCGAAAATTGACATTATTCTGCCCTTTTTTTGATAGAAAAATTCATAATGTGGAATTATAGTTGTTTTCGTTAGAAAATGCTATTTTAAACTACTGTAAGCTTATAATAGGAGTTTGAGACTCTATATTGTGATACAATTGTATATTATACGTTTTTTTCATAGTTTCTTCTTAATTGTGGTGTTATATCATTAATAGAAGGTATTTACCTTATGATAATGTATTATACCCTCAAAATGTGTTCTTTTCAATGATTTTAGCTGGTTTTCGGTGATATATAGCTGTTTTCCTACAATTTGAAGTATACAATCCTTTTTTTAGAATAATTTGCACCTATAAGTAGCTTACATTACATTAAGCTAATAAATAGAAGAGTAAGAGGTTATTTATTGTGATATAACGGTATATTGCAAGCGTTTTTCATAGTTTCTTGTAAACTGTAGCGTTATTGTATATATACAAGTAGTTTTACTTATCATATTGCTATAAACCCATAAAATGTACTGTTTTCAATGATATTAGCTATTTATCGGTGATATCTAGCTGTTTTCCTACAAATTGAAGTATAAAATCCTCTTTTTAGAATAATTTGCACCTATAAGTAGCTTACATTACATTAAGCTAATAAATAGAAGAGTAATAGGTTATTTATTGTGATATAACGGTATATTGCAAGCGTTTTTCAAAGTTTCTTGTAAACTGTAGCGTTATTGTATATATACAAGTAGTTTTACTTATCATATTGCTATAAACCCATAAAATGTAGTGTTTTCAATGATATTAGCTATTTATCGGTGATATATAGCTGTTTTCCTCCAAATTGAAGTATAAAATCCTCTTTTTAGAATAATTTGCACATATAAGTAGCTTACATTACATTAAGCTATTAAATAAAAGAGTAAGAGGTTATTTATTGTGATATAACGGTATATTGCAAGCGTTTTTCATAGTTTCTTCTAAACTGTAGCGTTATTGTATATATACAAGTAGTTTTACTTAAGATATTGCTATAAACCCATAAAATGTAGTGTTTTCAATGATTTTAGCTAGTTATCAGTGATATATAGGTGTTTTCCTACAAATTGAAGTATAAAATCCTTTTTTTAGAATAATTTACACCTATAAGTAGCTTACATTACATTAAGCTAATAAATAGAAGAGTAAGAGGTTATTTATTGTGATATAACGGTATATTGCAAGAGTTTTTCATAGTTTCTTGTAAACTGTAGCGTTATTGTATATATACAAGTAGTTTTACTTATCATATTGCTATAAACCCATAAAATGTAGTGTTTTCAATGATATTAGCTATTTATCGGTGATATATAGCTGTTTTCCTACAAATTGAAGTATAAAATAATCTTTTTAGAATAATTTGCACCTATAAGTAGCTTACATTACATTAAGCTATTAAATAGAAGAGTAAGAGGTTATTTATTGTGATATAACGGTATATTGCAAGCGTTTTTCATAGTTTCTTCTAAACTGTAGCGTTATTGTATATATACAAATAGTTTTACTTATTATATTGCTATAAACCCATAAAATGTAGTGTTTTCAATGATTTTAGCTAGTTATCAGTGATATATAGCTGTTTTCCTACAAATTGAAGTATAAAGTCCATTTTTTAGAATAATTTGCACCTATAAGTAGCTTACATTACATTAAGCTATTAAATATAAGAGTAAAAGGTTATTTATTGTGATATAACGGTATATTGCAAGCGTTTTTCATAGTTTCTTGTAAACCGTAGCGGTAATGTATATATACAAGTAGTTTTACTTATCATATTGCTATAAACCCATAAGATGTAGTGTTTTCAATGATATTAGCTATTTATCGGTGATATATAGCTGTTTTCCGACAAATTGAAGTATACAATTCTTTTTTTAGAATAATTTGCAAATATAAGTAGCTTTTATTACATTAAGCTAATAAATAGAAAAATAAGTGGTTATTTATTTTGGTATAACGGTATATTGCAAGCGTTTTTCATAGTTTCTTGTAAACTGTAGCGTTATTGTATATATACAAGTAGCTTTACTTATCATATTGCTATAAACCCATAAAAGGTAGTGTTTTCAATGATATTAGCTATTTATCGGTGATATATAGCTGTTTTCCTACAAATATAAGTATAAAATTCGCTTTTTAGAATAATTTGCACCTATAAGTAGCTTACATTACATTAAGCTATTAAATAGAAGAGTAGGAGGTTATTTATTGTGATATAACGGTATATTGCAAGTATTTTTCATAGTTTCTTGTAAACTGTAGCGTTATTGTATATATACAAGTAGTTTTACTTTTCATATTGCAATAAACCCATAAAATGTAGTGTTTTCAATGATATTAGCTATTTATCGGTGATATATAGCTGTTTTCCTACAAATTGAAGTATACAATCCTTTTTTTAGAATAATTTGCACCTATAAGTAGCTTACATTACATTAAGCAAATAAATAGAAGAGTAAGAGGTTATTTAATGTGATGTAATGGTATATTGCAAGCGTTTTTCATAGTTTCTTGTAAACTGTAGCGTTATTGTATATATACAAGTAGTTTTACTTATCATATTGCTATAAACCTAAAAAATGTAGTGTTTTCAATGATATTAGCTATTTATCGGTGATATATAGCTGTTTTCCTACAAATTGAAGTATACAATCCTTTTTTTAGAATAATTTGCACCTATAAGTAGCTTACATTACATTAAGCTAATAATAAAGAGTAAAGGTTTATTTATTGTGATTAACGGTATNTTTTTGTTATAACGGTATTTGAAATTTTTTTCATATTTTCTTGTAAACCTGCTTTATTGTATATATACAAGTAGTTTTACTTATCATATTGCTATAAACCCATAAAATGTAGTGTTTTCAATGATTTTAGCTAGTTATCAGTGAAGAGTTGTTTTTTTTCTACAAATTGAAGTATATTTCTTTATATCTGTAGCTAAATAGCTTTTTATATCTGCGACAACTATATTTTACAAAATTAATAGCTAAAAATATGTATTTTTCATGAAATCTACATATCAATTTTAATCTTAAAAACAATGTTTTTTCAAGTATTTTAATGTATTTTTGAAAGGCTAAATAATGTCGAAATTTGACATTATTCAGCACTTATACACAACTATATTTTACAATGCTATGAGCTAAAGATATGTATTTTTCATGAAATTTAGGTATCAATTTTAATCTTAAAAACAACGTTTTTTCAAGTGTTTTAATGTATTTTTGAAAGCCTAAAAAATGTCGAAATTTGACATTATTCAGCAACTTAACACAACTATATTTTACAATATTATGAGCTTAAAATATGTATTTTTCATGAAATTTATGTATCAATTTTATTCCTAAAAAAACAACGTTTTTTCAAGTGTTTTAATGTATTTTTGAAAGCCTAAAAAATGTCGAAAATTGACATTATTCAGCCCTTTTTTTTATAGAAAAATTCAAAATGTGGAATTATAGTTGTTTTCGTTAGAAAATGCTATTTTAAATACGTAAGTTAAATAGGGGTTTTAGACTCATAGTGATCAATTGATATTTTACGGTTTTCATAGTTTCTCTTAAATTGTGGGTTATATCATTAATAGAAGGTATTTTCCTTATGATAAGTATTTTACCCTCAAATGTGTTCTTTTTAAAGATTTTTGCTGGTTATCGGGAAAAATAAGTGTTTTTCCCACAATTTGAAGTATACAATCCTTTTTTTTGAATAATTTGCCCATAAGTAGCTTACATTTAATTTAAACTAATAAAAAGAAAGTAAGAGGTTTTTTATTTTGATTAAGGTATATTGCAAGCGTTTGTCTACTTTCTTGTAAACTGTAGCGTTATTGTAATAACCAATTTGTTTTTCTTATTATTGCTATAAAAACCCCTAAAAGTTGTGATTTCAATGTTTTTAGCTAGTTATCAGTGATAATAGCTATTTTCCTACAAATTGAGTTAAATCCTTTTTTAGAATAATTTGCACCTATAATACTTCTTTCATTAAGCTATTAAATAGAAGAGTAAAAAGTTTTTTTAGTGATATAAGGTATTTGCAAACATTTTGTAGTTTTTTTTTAAAAATGTACGTTTTTGTATATATACAAGTTTTTACTTTTCATATTGGGATAAACCCTAAAATGTGGTTTTCTATGATATTAGTATTTATCGATGAATATAGCTGTTTTCCACAAATTGAAGTATAAAATCCTTTTTAGAAATTTGCACTTTTAAATGCTACATTACTTTAAACATTAAAAAAAATAAGAGGTTTTTTTTGTGAATAACGGAATTTAAAAGGGTTTTTTTTATTTTTCTAAACGTAGCGTTATTGATTAAAACAATGTTTTACTTAAATTTTTTTTGCTATAAATCCATAAAAAAAGTAGTGTTTCAAATTATTTTTGCTAGTTATCAGGATATTGGGGTTTTCTACAAATTGAAGGGTTAAAAATTTTTTTTTAGAATAATTTTCACCTAGAAGTAGCTTACATTAAAAAACTATTTAAAAAGAAGAGTAAAGGATTTATTGTGATATAACGGATATTTCAGGGGTTTTTTTATATTTCTTGTAAAAATGAGCGTTTTTGTATATTACAAGTAGTTTTCTTTTTCCCATTGCTTAAACCAAAAATGTGGTTTCAATTTTATTAGCTATTTACGGTGATATATAGCTGTTTTCCTACAAAATTTAAGATAAAATCCCCTTTTTAGAAAAAAATTTTCACTATAAGTAGCTTCTTTATTAAGCTATTAAAAAGAAGAGTAAGAGTTATTTATTTGATATAAAAGTAATTTTTCAAAGTTTTTCATAGTTTTTTTTAAAAATGTAGGTGATTTAATATACAAGTATTTTACTTATTATATTGCTATAAACCCATAAAATGTAGTGTTTTCAATGTTTTAGCTAGTTTTCAGTGATATATAGCGTTTTCCTACAAATTAAAATATAAATCCTTTTTTTGAAAAATTTGCACCTATAATAGCTACATTTCATTAAGTATTAAATAGAAGAGTAAATGGTTATTATTTTGATATAACGGTATATTGCAACGTTTTTCATGTTTTTTTGTAAACCGTAGCGTTATTGTTTTATACAAATAGTTTTATTTTCTATTTTATAAAACCCCTAAAATGTATGTTTTTAATGGGTTTTTGCTAGTTATCAGTGAAGAGTTTTTTTTTTTCTACAAATTTTAAAATATATTTTTTATATCTTAGCTAAATAGCTTTTTATATCTGCGACAACTATATTTTACAAAATTAATAGCTAAAAATATGTTTTTTCATGAAATCTACATATCAATTTTAATCTTAAAACAAGTTTTTCAAGTATTTAATGTATTTTGAAAGGCTAAATAATGTCGAAATTTGACATTATTCAGCACCTATACACAACTATATTTTACAATGTTATGAGCTAAAATATGTATTTTTCATGAAATTTAGGTTTTCAATTTTAATCTTAAAAACAACGTTTTTTCAAGTGTTTTAATGTATTTTGAAAGCCTAAAAAATGTCGAAATTTGATATTATTCAGCAACTTAACACAACTATATTTTACAATATTATGAGCTTAAAATATGTATTTTTCATGAAATTTATGTATCAATTTTATTCCTAAAAAAACAACGTTTTTTCAAGTGTTTTAATGTATTTTTGAAAGCCTAAAAAATGTCGAAAATTGACATTATTCAGCCCTTTTTTTTATAGAAAAATTCAAAATGTGGAATTATAGTTGTTTTCGTTAGAAAATGCTATTTTAAACTACTGTAAGCTTATAATAGGAGTTTGAGACTCTATATTGTGATACAATTGTATATTATACGTGTTTTTCATAGTTTCTTCTTAATTGTGGTGTTATATCATTAATAGAAGGTATTTACCTTATGATAATGTATTATACCCTCAAAATGTGTTCTTTTCAATGATTTTAGCTGGTTATCGGTGATATATAGCTGTTTTCCTACAATTTGAAGTATACAATCCTTTTTTTAGAATAATTTGCACCTATAAGTAGCTTACATTACATTAAGCTAATAAATAGAGGAGTAAGAGGTTATTTATTGTGATATATCGGTATATTGCAAGCGTTTTTCATAGTTTCTTGTAAACTGTAGCGTTATTGTATATATACAAGTAGTTTTACTTATCATATTGCTATAAACCCATATAATGTACTGTTTTCAATTATATTAGCTATTTATCTGTGATATATAGCTGTTTTCCTACAAATTGAAGTATAAAATCCTCTTTTTAGAATAATTTGCACCTATAAGTAGCTTGCATTACATTAAGCTAATAAATAGAAGAGTAATAGGTTATTTATTGTGATATAACGGTATATTGCAAGCGTTTCTCATAGTTTCTTGTAAACTGTAGCGTTATTGTATATATACAAGTAGTTTTACTTATCATATTGCTATAAACCCATAAAATGTAGTGTTTTCTATGATATTAGCTATTTATCGGTGATATATAGCTGTTTTCCTACAAATTGAAGTATAAAATCCTCTTTTTAGAATAATTTGCACATATAAGTAGCTTACATTACATTAAGCTATTAAATAAAAGAGTAAGAGGTTATTTTGTGATATAACGGTATATTGCAAGCGTTTTCATAGTTTCTTCTAAACTGTAGCGTTATTGTAATATACAAGTAGTTTTACTTATTTTTTGCTATAAACCCTAAATGTAGTGTTTTCAATGATTTTAGCTAGTTATCAGTGATATATAGGTGTTTTCTACAATTGAAGTATAAAATCGTTTTTTTAGAATAATTTGCACCTAGAAGTAGCTTACATTACATAAAGCTATTAAATAGAAGAGTAAGAGGGTATTTATTGTGATATAACGGTATATTGCAGGCGTTTTTCATAGTTTCTTGTAAACTGTAGCGTTATTGTATATATACAAGTAGTTTTACTTATCCTATTGCTATAAACCTATAAAATGTAGTGTTTTCAATTATATTAGCTATTTATCGGTGATATATAGCTGTTTTCCTACAAATTGAAGTAAAAAAATCCTTTTTTAGAAAAATTTGCACCTATAAGTAGCTTACATTTCATTAAGCTATTAAATAGAAGAGTAAGAGATTATTTATTGTGATATAACTGTATATTGCCAGAGTTTTTCATAGTTTCTTCTAAACTGTAGCGTGATTGTATATATACAAGTAGTTTTACTTATTATATTGCTATAAACCCATAAAATGTAGTGTTTTCAATGATTTTAGCTAGTTATCAGTGATATATAGCTGTTTTCCTACAAATTGAGTATAAAATCCTTTTTTTAGAATATTTTTGCACCTTTAAGTAGCTTACATTACATTAAGCTATTAAATAAAAGAGTAAGAGGTTATTTATTGTGATATAACGGTATATTGCAAGCGTTTTTCATAGTTTCTTGTAAACCGTAGCGTTATTGTATATATACAAGTAGTTTACTTATCATATTGCTATAAACCATAAAATGTAGTGTTTTCAATGATTTTAGCTAGTTATCAGTGAAGAGTTGTTTTTTATCTACAAAATTGAAGTATATTTTCTTATATCTGTAGCTAAATAGCTTTTTATATCGCGACAACTATATTTTACAAAATTAATAGCTAAAAATATGTATTTTTCATGAAATCTACATTTTCAATTTTAATCTTAAAAACAATGTTTTTTCAAGTATTTTAATGTATTTTGAAAGGCTAAATAATGTCGAAATTTGACATTATTCAGCACTTATACACAACTATATTTTACAATGTTATGAGCTAGAAATATGTATTTTTCATGAAATTAGGTATCAATTTTAATCTTAAAAAACAACGTTTTTTCAAGTGTTTTAATGTATTTTTGAAAGCCTAAAAAATGTCGAAATTTGACATTATTCAGCACCTTAACACAACTATATTTTACAATATTATGAGCTTAAAATATGTATTTTCATGAAATTTATGTCTCAATTTTATTCCTAAAAACAAAGTTTTTTTCAAGTGTTTTAATGTATTTTTGAAAGCCTAAAAAATGTCGAAAATTGACATTATTCAGCCCTTTTTTTGATAGAAAAATTCAAAATGTGGAATTATAGTTGTTTTCGTTAGAAAATGCTATTTTAAACTACTGTAAGCTTATAATAGGAGTTTGAGACTCTATATTGTGATACAATTGTATATTATACGTTTTTTTCATAGTTTCTTCTTAATTGTGGTGTTATATCATTAATAGAAGGTATTTACCTTATGATAATGTATTATACCCTCAAAATGTGTTCTTTTCAATGATTTTAGCTGGTTATCGGTGATATATAGCTGTTTTCCTACAATTTGAAGTATACAATCCTTTTTTTAGAATAATTTGCACCTATAAGTAGCTTACATTACATTAAGCTAATAAATAGAAGAGTAAGAGGTTATTTATTGTGATATAACGGTATATTGCAAGCGTTTGTCATACTTTCTTGTAAACTGTAGCGTTATTGTATATATACAATTAGTTTTACTTATTATATTGCTATAAACCCATAAAATGTTGTGATTTCAATGATTTTAGCTAGTTATCAGTGATATATAGCTATTTTCCTACAAATTGAAGTATAAAATCCTTTTTTTAGAATAATTTGCACCTATAAGTAGCTTACATTACATTAAGCTATTAAATAGAAGAGTAAATGTTTATTTATTGTGATATAACGGTATATTGCAAGCATTTTTCGTAGTTTCTTTTAAACTGTAGCGTTATTGTATATATACAAGTAGTTTTACTTATCATATTGGTATAAACCCATAAAATGTAGTGTTTTCTATGATATAGCTATTTATCGTTATATAGCTGTTTTCCTACAATTGAAGTATA